>PVJO010003256.1:0-126505 GCA_004026905.1 Hystrix cristata | reverse complement strand
GTGCTCGAAGAGACAGGATAGGATGTATGTTCTGAGGTCTCTGAGGAAGGAGAGGTTACTTTCTGCCTCCCAAAGAGATCCTAGAGAGCTTTCTGGAGGAAATGTCATTTTGCTAGTATATACCATGGAGCTGTATCCTACATATTCAAATTGCAATTATATGACTTTGACAAAAGAGAAAGACACCCCCCTCCATTATGACTCTATTTGTTAGGAATTTTGAGACATGATTGCACCAAAACAAAATGTATGGAGCAAGACTAGTCACTCAAGTTGCCCCTTTTTTTTTTCGACTGAGGATTGAACCCAGGATCTCCTATATGTGAGGGCAGCATGCTACCACTGAGCTACATCCTGACTTTCTAATTTTTTTGAGACAAGGTCTTGCTAAGTTGCTTAGGCAACATTAAACTTTTGATTCTCCTGCCTCAGCCTCTGGAGTAGCTGGGGTTACAGACATGTGCCACCATATCTGGCCTTTATGAGAATGGAACCTGGGCTGTCACACCTACTAGGCAGGTGCTCTACTCATCTACATCCCTAGCCATCAAGTTGCTTCTTCCTCTTCTTCCTCTTCCTCCTTTTTTTCTTCCTCCTTTTCTTCTTCTTTCTTCTTCTTTTGTGGTACTGGGGATTGAACCCAGGACCTTCTCACTGAACTACTTCTCCAGCCCTTTTATTTTTTATTTTGAGACAGTGTCTCACTAAATTTCTAAATTGCCCAGGCTGGACTCAAACTTGTGATCCTCCTGCCTTAGCCTCCCTCAATGCTGGTATTACAGGTGTCCATCACCATGCTTGGCTTGAGTAGAAGTTCTTGAGATATAGTCCGTAAAGTATACCACTTTTTTTTTTTTTGGTGGTGCCGGTCCCTAAAGTATACAATCATCTTCTGGGGGAATTTGGGGATTGTGTCTGCTTTAGCTCAATTTACAAATTAAATTTTCCCCCTCTGTCATGTATGGTTGTGTGTTCCTATAGTTCTACCTACTTAGGAGGCTGAGGCAGGAGGATCACTTGAGCCCAAGGGTTCAAAGCCAACCCCAGCAACATAGTAAGATCTCATCTTAAAAAAAGAAAAGAAGAGAGAAAAAACAAACCTTCCTCCAATCTTTTCACTAAAAGTGGGAAGAATATATTATCTAAATCAGAAAACAGAGCCGAATGTGGTGGTGCATACCTGTAATCCTAGGAATCAGGAGGATGGGGCAGGAGGATCTCTTGAGTTCAAAGCCAATCTGGGCTATATAGTGAGTCCAAGGGCCAGTCTGAACTACATAGTGAGACCCTGTCTTAGAAAACAAAAACAAAAAAAACAGAAGATTTCATCTCAGCTTTCTTTTTTTTTTTTTTTTTTTTTAAAAAAGAAGGTCTGGCGGGGCTGGGGATTTAGCTCAGTGATTAGAGTGCTTGCCTTGCAAGCACAAGGGCCTGAGTTCGATCCCCAGCACCACAAAAAAAAATAAAATAAAATAAAAAAATAAAATAAAAAAAGAGAGGGTCTCACTATTGTAGTTCAGGCTGGCCTTGAATTCACTATATAGCCTAAACTGGCCTTGAACTCATGGAAATCCTCCTACCTCAGCCTCCTGAGTGCTGGGATTACAAGTGTGTGCCACTTCGCCTATTTTTACCTATTTTAAGGGTAGGGGAGCAATAGAGAAGGGAGTGATGAGCTAGTTCTTCAGTCAGGCACACAGACTGGCTCATACCTGCAAGTACACACAAGGTCCGCTGCAGAACACACCCCAGGCTGACACATCTCTGCCCTTTGAAGTGGAGGCCCCCAAGGCAGTGGGAATCCCCAGGGCATCGTGAGAGCAAGCCCAAGGCCTAGGCAGGAATAAAAGGGTGATCTCTTGACCTCCGATCCTGGAGCACGTAAAATTGGGCAAGTGCTCACACCTGGGTGTGGGTTAGATGGGTGTATGCAGGCAGCTGCTAACTCCATGGATGTGTGTTCATGTGCACAAGTATGTATATATTAGCGCACAGAGGCCTTCAGGTGTATGTATGGATGCCCATGTATACACATATGTACACAGGAAAGTACCTTGTGTCTGATTGGAAATGAAACTCCAGGATTACTCCAGCATGATGCTCACTGGCTCTTTTTAGAGCCCCCAAGCCTTGGCTAGGATCAGAGGACACTAAGCCTCCTCCTGGGCCCCAGTCAGAACATAGTTCTGCTACTGTATGCTTCTGAACAGGAAAGCTGAACAGCCCTCCCGAGCCTCAGCTTCTCCACCTATAAAATGAAGGGTTTGCATAAGTTGGGGACTGAGGTTCCCTCCAGCCCTGATAATAAATCTCTGCAGTGGAGAGGAGGGATGGGGCAGAGCTTTCAGGAGAGGACGTTGCTGAGTTCCAGACCCCCCTTCCTATGGGTTTTCCTGCTGTATTGAGAAATGGAAGGCTGGGATGTGGCTCAGTTGCCTGGACATAGAGTTCAGCTACTGCTGGGAATAGAATCCAGGTCATTTGAGGTCATTCAGGGTACCAGAGTATATGCCAAGAGCCTTCCCTGGGCTTGGGGAACTGGAACTCTGTCTCATTTGCTATACCAGGACAGAGTGTTCAGGTGTAGACTCCTATGCTGACCGGGTTTCTTGAGCTTCAGATTGTGACTACTGAGCCTTTGAATAGAATCTACTCTGTTCCAGAACCACCGCAGTCTGAGTGAGGGAGTATATGTACAAAGACCCTGCCCTGGGAATGCCAACCTTCTGCTCAGAAAGGCACACACACAGTCATTATCACATGCTTGTTTATTTTTTTAAGCGGTGAGATTTTGCTGTGTTGCTCAGGTTGGCCTGAACTCCTGGACTCAAGTGATCCTCCTATCTCTGCCTTATGAGTAGTTGGGACTACAGGCTTGTGCTATCACCCAGCTATTTACTTTTTGTTGAATAAATACAGTCCATCAGAGTTGTTATTGACACAAGAGGGGCTACCTGAAAGAAAAGAAGGGGTAAGTAGTATCCCAAAGAGAGAAATCTGGATTTAAAGGACTAGAGTTTTTTTGCATGCCAATTAGGACAAAGAACTTATACAAAAAATGTGGGGATTGGGGACTTAGCTCAAGTGGTAGAGTGCTTGCCTAGCAAGCACAAGGCCCTGAGTTCAATCCCCAGCACCCCCACCCCCCACAAAACTGTGGAATTGACAATGTTGAAGAAACGACAAGGACTCTGATCTTAGCACAGGAAGGGGAGATGAAGTTGGAGAGAACTGTCTAGATGCTGGAGGGCCATGGATGCTGTGTTAGGGTTGGGAGGCTTGGCAAAGCCACATAAGGTTTTAGAGCAAATGAGTGGTGTACTAGGGATTAGACTGTCAGGAAGGCCAAGAGATGGTATGAGGTTAGCAGGAAGTGGCTCTGTGACAGACAGAGGTTCAGGGTTGCATGAATGGGGACAGTCTGGGGAAACACAATGCCTCTCCTCTCTTCCCCCCAAAGCCTCTGGATATTGTTATTATTATCATTATCATTATTATTATTTTAAGAATAGGAAATTTATTGAGAGGGAGGGAGAGAGCTCCTGAAAGACAGGAGGGGAACCGAGTGGGTTGCCAACGAGCTCACTTTTCAGGGGAAGTTTTATAGAGCAAAATCGTGAGGTGGGTACCATGTGTGTCAAATATTATCATTATTATTTGGCTCTGCCTCTGAGTATTATTTCCTGGCTCCTTCTCCTTGTTGCCAGGGCTGAATCCTCCATTAGGGATTTCAGAGTAGGCTGGGCCAGGGTTTTATCACCACAGCATGACTAGCTCCTGCTCCAGTAGCTCTCAGAGCTTCACCCACCAGCCCTGCTCTACTGGAAGAGGACCTGGAACCTTGACCTTGCAGATTCTGAGGATGCATATTTGTGGTCTTTCCCCAGGGATCTCTCAGGTCACTGGGAGAGCTGGGGACCTAAAGCATGGGATTGGCAGAATCCTGAGGGTGGAGAGTTTGGAAGAATCTTACATTATTAGCTCTAGAAGAAAGCTTGAATATGTTAAGAATGACAGATAACGAAATGAAGCCCAGAGAGGTAAGGTGACTTACTCAATGTCACAGCAGGTTTGGGCACAGTTAGGGCTAGAAGCCAGGTCTCCTTGGAGAGACAGAAGCACCCTGGCGTTTAGACCGTCTGGTGTAGGTAGAGTGGAGGGAGTCAGGGACCAGGAGCTTTGGGCTCAGCTCCTGGCTCTGTCATTGGACATCATTTAATTACCTTGGGAAGTTTCTCAGGCTCTCCCAGTCTGTTTCCTCGGCTGTAAAATAAGAATAACACCCACCTTTTGGTGGTGTTGTAAAGATCAAAAAGTCACAGCACAGTACCTGGTACACAGTAAGTATTCAATAAACGTCACAAGTCTGGTAGTGGAAACAATAGGTGCTCAACGGGTGTTTTCAAAATGTGTTAGTGACTATGAACAGATTTAGGAGCCTCAGTTTCTCCATATGTAAAACGAGACTAACAATCCCTGTCCTGTCCCCCTTCTGTCCAATTCCGGCAGCAAAGTGAACAGAATTAAGTCGTGTAAACGTTCCAGGGCAAGGCAAACCTGTCTATAGGTCAGTGTTTATTCAGTCCATAGCAGTTCCTCTTCAAATCCTACTCTTCGCAAAAATTTCCCGTCAGCCTCACCAACTCGCCCACACCAGCAGGTGCTCCCGGGAACTAGGAAAGGGGCACATCCTACTCCTCTCAAACTGAGGAAAAAATAGGGTGGGAAAACTGAAAACGTGTAAGGATGAGGAGATACAGCAGAGAAAAGGAGCAGGGCGATGGGCAATGTGGAGAATTAGAGGTGCAGAGTAAAAGGTACATACAGGTAGGGAGTTAGATAGATACGGGGGTGCAGTATGAGAGGTGAGGGCGTCAATGTAGGTGGAGACAGCGGAAAGAAAGGGATCCCACAGGAAGAAGTGGGGATCGCCGCCTTTGAGAGGTTTGCGGATGGCTCGGGTGGAGAGTCCCAGCTTCCAGCAGTCGCCTCTCCGGCAGCTCCCCGAGGCTCCGAGCGAGCCGGGGAGCCGGAGCCACCAGCCGGCGAACCGTGGAGGGGGTGGAGGGGGGACTCCTCAGCCTGGGATTGGCCGTCGCTCTGCCGGGCGGTGACGCGTGGCGGGCTGGCCCCTTTGTGACGTCACAATCAGCTGTTTGAACGTTCCAATTTGTGCAGTGAGCTCCGCCGCGGCCGCCGCAAAGACTCCGAGCCCCGCTGCGAGAGCAGCAGCTCCGAGCATCCGGCCGCTGGCTCCGCTGCCTCCCCGCCCGGCTCCCGGGATGCAGCCCGGCCAGTGAGCAGCCGGCCACCCCGGGACGCCCCGCCGCACAACTACCTCAGCGCACCCCGCCCGCCGCCCCGCTCTGCCCGCCGCGCCGCTCTGGTTGCAGGTGAGTCCCGACCAGTTTTGGCCGGGGGCGGGGGAGGGGGGCTCGGGGCGCCCCGGGACACGCCCTGCGCCCCCAGTGTCGGGGCCTTTGTCTGTCTCCGCTGGCGACCAAGGGGACTGCGTTCCCGGTTCCCGATTGGTTGCTGCTCGCTGGTTGATCGTGACGTTCCCCTATTTGCATATGACATTGAGACGTCACCAAGGCCAGCACCGCCCCCCAAACTTGAGTCGCTTGTCCTCCCGTGACCTGTTGGGCCCTGTGTCAGGCTGGGCCAAGATGAGAGACGCTGGACGGCAAGCAGGGTTCAAGCGGCCTCAGCGGCCTCAGCGGATTTCTGGGCTAATCTGGGGGCTGGGGTCAGGCCTCTCTGTTCCCCTGCTTTCTTCTGAGACCAGAGAGAGTGTCCGACAGCACAGTTAAGTCTAAGTTGAGGAGATCGTCAGAGGATCAAGGCGGCCTAGGATTCCAGGTCTTTGGGGCAACACCAGATGGTGGCAGAATCCCCTCTCTGTAACCAAGCTCCGCCCTCCAGGAACTAACATAATAACGTCCTCCTAATCCCTGCCATGTGTGCAGCGCCTTAGTTGATGTCACTCCCAGCTTCCAAATGAGGAGGTCTTAGACTCCATTTCACGGAAGGGGAAACTGAGGCCCAGAGACGGGAAGTAGCTTACTTGAGGTCACACAGCCAATTAAGAGTCAAATTACAGATGGACGCATTAGCCGAGGGCATACGCATAGTAAGCACTCAATACATATCCTTCTTCCGCTGGCGATCCTGTCTTGGACTCAGCACCACCCCAACTTGATAGGGCTCTAGATCTCACTCCTGGTGCTTTTCCCAGGAGGTCTCTGGAGACTGGGTCCTCTCTGGTGACCCTGACCGACCCCCTCTGTCCTCACTCCACCTTGCTTTCCAGCTGTTTTGACCATAGAAAGGTGAGTCACTGGCTGGTTGGTTAAGGTAGAGGATGAGGTGAAGGTTCACTCTATTGCCCTCTCAACATCTTCCCAACTCCCAGGCTTGTCAGCTAGGATGGATGTGACCTGGGCTACTGCTGGTGATTGCAGAGGTTTTGATGCCCTCTTTCTCTGTTCAGAGAGGGTTCAGAGAAGGTGATGGAGGAGAGTTTCTGACTTTCCAAGTGGATGGGCCTACAGGCTGGACCTGGAGGCCCATCTCAGCCTGGGGTTTGCTCACGGAGGGGCTGGGCTAGGGATGGCTTAGGGCTTGAGTGTTATTCTGGGCACAGCTGCTGTAGTTATTAAAGAGGATGATTCTTTCTGGAGCAGAGCTGGGAATCTGAGAACCAGGAAGCTGGCAGGGCTGGGAAAGAAAATCCAAGAGGCTCTCCCAGTGATCAAGAGAGGTTGCAGGCACTGGATGGCTGGTACTGCTGTCACTCCTGGCTGTCACTGACTTGCTATGTGACCTAGGGCAGGGAGCATCTCACCTGAGCCTCCCTTAACCTTAATTGGTCTATAACTGAGGAGGCTCAGGTATGCAGTGGGTGCTCTGGTAAATGCATGCTGAATCTTGATGCCAGGAACCCCAGGCTTTTCTGTGGCTAGGCAGAGGGACAGTGACTGGACCTAGGTCCCTATCTCACTTTCCTGTCCCCTGTGCCTCATTATATTCTTAGAGATTATCTGTTGAGGCTTTCTTGACTATGTACACTCTGGACTGGGGGCTCAGTGACCTAATGCTTGGCCTGTGCTACCACTAGCTGTGTGTTTTGGATAGATTTATGTGCTCTCTCTCAACCTCAGACTGTAAAATGGTCTGGGAGCAGATCTATAGCCACAATCTTAGTGTCTCCATTCCTGGAGCGGGGAGCCTCCTTCCTTATCCTCACCTAGGGAAGGACTTGCTAAAGGCTTGGGACTTGGTCCAGTGTTTATCCTTAAGGGATCCTGGCATCTGACAACTCTCCCTCCATCATCACCTTCCACTGACCTGCCGTTTCACTGGGACCAGGCAACCTGATCTTCTTCCTCCTAGCCAGGGATGCTGCCCTTGAACAGGAACCTGGGAAAAGGAGGTTAGGGTAGGGAGGGCCTGTGGGGATAGGATAGATTTTCATACCTCATCTGACAGACACACCTAAGGCTTGCCCCATCACACAGTGAGTTCTTAGCAGTTCTGTGGGGTTTCCACTACTCAGTGCTTTTCAAATCACATGGACTCCTTCTTAGTAGTACTT
The DNA here is from genome assembly GCA_004026905.1 of Hystrix cristata. Lineage (NCBI taxonomy): Eukaryota > Metazoa > Chordata > Mammalia > Rodentia > Hystricidae > Hystrix > Hystrix cristata. The sequence continues at coordinate 118,908 of PVJO010003256.1, read as the reverse complement.
CGTATCTGGAACCAAAGGCCACTATTTAGGAAATCATGATGAAAACCAAGATCCTTCCCAGAAAAATACACAAGTTAAAAATGCCTAATCGAGGCAGTCACTCAGTAAAGGCAGTGGATCATAGTGCCTATGGATGCTGCCTCTGGAATCAGACTGCATTGGTTCAAATCCCACCTCTATCTTTTCTAGCTTTGGGACTTTGGGTAAGTTACCTTACCTCTCTGAGCCTCACCTTTCCTTTCTTTTCTTCATCTGTAAAAGACAGATAGTAATCATGCCTACTCTCTATATTTGTTGTAAGAATGAGATAGGTAATACAGGTGAAGCTGCTTAATGTGTAGCACTTGAGTGTTATTTTATTATGATGATAATAAATAGTCACAGCCTGGGCAATTTGTTCCCTGCCTAGAAGTTTCCCATTTACTCTTCAGGGTCCAGCTTGAATGCTGGATCCTCTGGAGACCTTCCCTGACAAAGACCTTCCTTCCATGCCCCTAAATAAAGCACCTTGTAATAATTAGTTTATTAAGTTTATTTCATGCTTGCTTTGTGCCCGGGCACTGTTGTAGATACTTTATAAGTATTTAGCTCATTTAATTCTTAGTAGAGCCTAGAGGAGGATACAATTATAATCTCATTTAATTCTCGTGTGTGTGTGTGTGTGTTGCAAAGCACTTACTCTACCACTGAACAACCTCCCTAGGCCCAGCTCATTTAATTCTAATAAAGGCTCAGAGAAGAGTACTAGTGTCGTTTGGCAGATGAGAAAACAAAGGCACAGGGAACTGACATCTAAGTTTATACAGAGGACAGAAAAGCTTGTATTTGAATGCAGAGAACCCATTGCAGAAGCTTTCCCACACATCCCAACTGTTCACTTACCACTGCTCTGGGGGTAGGGGTGATGTCCTCTGCCCACTGTCCCAGTCCAAGAGCGACAGCGGATTTCGTTACTGGCTCTGACTCCTCTCTGATTCCCAGGTTTTTGCACTGCCACAGGGCGCCCCCGTGAGGCTGCTTCACTGCCCCACCATGTTCCAGCGCCTCACCAGCCTCTTCTTCAGCACCCCTTCGCCCCCTGAAGACTCCGACTGCCCCCGGGCCTTCGTGTCCGAGGAAGATGAAGTGGATGGCTGGCTCATCATTGACCTGCCCGGTGAGGCCTGAGTTGGGGGCAGGACTCTGTCTCCTGGGCCTGTGAAGTCACCATAGGTACAGACGGTCCAGCAGTCCAGTAGACAAGGAGCTGCTAGGGATTGAGAAGTTCCCCCCAAGCCTACCCGGCAAATGAGCTGAAGCTGTGACCCCCGGGGGTAGGGTAACACGACTCCTTCCCCTGCAGTCCTAGGTCGTCTCCTGGCAACAGTGTTGGGGCCACACCTCAGTTCTCGGATCTAGGGAAGCAGGGAGACTCTTGGCCCGTGGGTGCTTGTGGGCATAGCAGACAGGGCTGCGGGGTCTGACTAACGATGCCCTTTCTCTCCCCGCCCCCTGTGTCCGGTGTGTGTGTGCGTGTGTCCCTGCGCTCTGCTGCTACCCCGCATGGCTCCCCCTGCCGCGCCGCGTAGACAGCTACGCAGCTCCCCCCAGCCCCGGGGCCGCCCCTGCCCCCGCGGGCCGCCCTCCGCCCGCGCCCTCCTTGATGGACGAGAGCTGGTTTGTTACCCCTCCCGCCTGTTTTACTGCAGAGGGGCCGGGCCTCGGACCTGCCCGCCTCCAGAGCAGCCCCCTGGAGGACCTCCTCATCGAGCACCCCAGTATGTCTGTTTACGTCACCGGCAGCACCATAGTGCTAGAGCCGGGGCCGCCTTCCCCGCACCCAGATGCTGCCCTGCCTGACGGCGACCTCAGCGACGGGTGAGCGGGCCGAGGGCGGAACCTGGAGGCCAGGGTCCAGGTCAGGAGGCCGTGGGAACGAGGCCGGGAGAGCCCGGTGGGGCTTTGAGGGGCGTGGCCTCGGGCAGGGGGCGGGACTCACAGGACTGGGCTTTCACAAGAGGGGCGTGGCCTCATGGCCGTGGCCGGGGCGGGGCGAGAGAGTCGCGGCTGAGGGGCTCGGGCTGGATTTGGAGGCCCCAGTGGCGCCGAGCCTTCTCCCGGAACGGGTCACCTGTCCCCGGGGCGAGAACCGAGGAGGAGTCTGGAGGTTGGCTTGGGGGAAGGGTTGGTATCCACCACAAGGAATCAGGCGCCCCACTCAGCAGAAATGGCACTGAGCCAAGGCAAGGGCGCGGAAGACAGGGTAGGAGATGCCAGTGTCCCCGCGTTCTGTCCCCCTTCACCGACCCCCAACCCCATCGTTACAGAGAGCTGGCACCTGCCCGCCGCGAGCCCCGGGCCCTGCATCACGCCGCCGCTCCCCTCCCGGCGCGGGCAGTGCTGCTGGAGAAGGCAGGCCAGACGCGGCGGCTGCAGCGCGCCCGGCAGCGGGCCGAGCGCCATGCGTTGAGCGCCAAGGTGGTACAACGGCAGAACCGCGCCCGGGAGAGCCGTCCACGTCGGCCCAAGCATCAGGGCAGCTTCGTCTACCAGCCGTGCCAGCGCCAGTTCAACTACTGAGTGTCGGACGGCCACACCACGAATCTATCGCTCTCAATTCCTGTCTGTTCCCTGTGCAGTGTGCTGCTCGAGGGGCGTCCGGGCCGCCTCGGGCTGGATACCACACCCTCATTCATCCTTACAGTATGAGGTGTAGTGGTGGCCCTTCCTTGACTCCCTCGATTTTCCCATTTTCGACCATCTAAATCCACCTCTGACTGCCACCTCCAGACTCTCTCATCCTCTCCAAATTCGGCGTCTAATCTTCCATTCTTTCCACTCATGATACTCCACGCTTCCTTCTCTGGCCCCCATGCCTGTCTCTCTCTTTCACCTTTGCCCTCTTGGCCCGCTCCTCTATTTTTGAGAGCCCCTTCCACCCTGACTCGGCTCATTCTTCACCTTCAAACTGCACCTTAAACGACTAACACTTTTCTAAACTTGGCATTACACTCCTGTCCCCTTATCGTTTGCTCCCAGTAATTTCCTCCCAAACGGATAAAGGGAGGGGACTCTGAGCCCACCCCGTCCAGGTAAAACCTGTGCAACCCCTGTTTGCTGACCTTGCCCTTCAGGAAGGGTCTGGCTCAGAGTTTAACTTTTAATCTTCCCCTTCTTTCTGCCTAGGGGGCTGGGCTCCTTTTGGAGGCTGCTTTAGGCCTGGAAAGGTAAAGTATGTGAAAGAGGACAGTGAGATGTGAGTTTGAAGGAGAAGGTGGAGGGAGTCAAGGGAGTCCAGCAGTCCACTGGAGATACAGACAGGACAGATTGGGAAACTGTAGGGAGCAGGGCATTATGGGAGCTGGCACTGTGCCTGCTCAAAGAGGCAAGTCCTGCTCTCAGGCTGGAGCCTGGAGTCTGCCCCCACTTCCCTTTCCTATAATCCTACCTCCCATATCTTTTCCTGAAATTACCCCTCTGCAGGCTCATGAGTCTGAAGGGCTTTAGTACCTTGCCACCCTACCTTGACATGCAACCCCAGGAGCAGAGGCTGGGAAGGCTCTGCCATCCAGACCAAGAGTTCACATGCCCAAGGTGCTAGAACTAGGCTAGAAGAGATACAGGCGAAGGGCTTTTAGGTAGGCAAAGGGCGCACACCCCGAGGTAAGAATGCAGAAGAATCATGCTGAAGAGGACAAGCTGTGGGTTGAAGCCATATCAAGACTGAGAGCTCAGCTTTCCTCTTGCCTCTGGCCTTATCTTTCACATTCTGCTTAGTATGGCTAAAAAACCACTCCTGGGTAGGAGGCCAGGAGCCCCACTGTCCCAATTCCCCAAATATCTCTATCAAGGTTCAGGACCGGGGGCTGGGGATTTATCTCAGTGATTAGAGTGCTTGCCTTGCAAGCACAAGGGCCTGAGTTCGATCCCCGGCACCACAAAAAAAAAAAAAAAAAAAAAAGGTTCAGGACCTTCAGGGGTCTCATTTCCTTTCACAGGGCTCTTCATTTCTAGGCTTCTGGGGAGAAGAAGCCTTTCCCTTTTCCTTTAGTAAGTACCTAAAGCAAGAAACCTGAATCCCTGGGTGAGAGACTAGGGACAGGGAAGGCTAGTTTTCCCCTTCTTGTGGTGGGATTGAATTTTGGGCTCAGACACCAGCAACAGCCTCTTGGGATGCCCTGAATTGCTTCCCATTCTCTTTCTAGCTGTCTTTTTCTAGTGTGTGTTTTCTTCCTTGAAATGTTTGAGATTTCTTGTTACATACTAATATAGGTCTTCCCTTTCACCCCGTTTCCAGGTTTCCAGGCCTCACAGCCAAGCTGGGGTTGGGAAAAACTGCATTTCCATTAGGGCAAAGGTAGCTGCCCTCCCTGACTTTATAGTCCCAGACCTCACATGGTACTTGTGCAGAAGGGAGGGGGCATCCCCATGGATTCTGGGATAGGAACAGAAGCAGCCTTGCAGGGGTCTCCTATCCCAAGGAATATGCCAAGCAAAGTCCCCATGCCAGTTTACTAGGACCCTAGTAGTTGACAACCTTGCTCCTCTCCCCAAGATCTCTAGTTATAACCTAGTATACTTTTATTCTTCCAGCTACCCCTTGGTCACATCCTAGCTTAGGGTCTTCAGCACTTCCAATAGCTAAAACTAACCCCACCCTTCTTCCTACTTCTCACTACCAGCTGGGGTCTATGCTAGTCCTGGGCAGTGCCCATGACCCTACTGGTGGAAGAGTGATAGGGCATTTTGGTTCAAATTTCTAAAGGCTCTGCCCTGCGCCTTCTTACCCATATTTCTGGAGGTTCCTATAGACGTAGAACCCTCCACTCTCTCACTTGGCTGATTGCAAGACTCATTTTTTTTGTACTTTCCTATAAATTCTGTAGCATTTTAGTGTGGCAATATTTTAATTGTGTATAAATTTCTAAGAACCAACACTACTCAGTCTCCTGCTAGTCTGACTCCTGAAGCATCAGACCTTGTCATACTGTATTGACTGTGTATGTGCCTTTCACTTTGAGCATGCTTCAGGATTTTTTTTTTTTTTGAAAACACAGAACTTGAATAAATGAGGGAACCAGAATTCACAAAGTTCTATGCAACCTTAGACAGGAGGGGGTGAGAGTCTGTCTTGACTGGTTTTCAGAGACCTTGGAGAAGTCTGTGCTAGTTTCTGAGTATTGATGTCATTACTACCAGCACTTTGCCAAAACCAAGGATGTCAGAGAGACCTGTGTTTCTGTTATATCAAATAGTGACTTCCAGTTTTTCCCAGAAAGTCTGAGTGGTTCCCTCAGGCTGGGTGTCACTAACCCTTGCCAGAATAGCCCTAGCAGGGTACTGTATGTATGAGTGTAGACTGCTGCTGTTTTGGAATATGCCTGCTCCCCAGACCCTTGCCTGGAACCCTTTGATCAACTTGCTGTGACCCATAATGTCTTAGGTGCAAAAAGGAACTCACCAGAGCTCTTGGATGCTTTCCCCAGATTCATGTAGCAGATTCTCCAGATTCGTGTGAGGAGATTAAATGCAGACACACCATAGCCCAGTTCTAATACCTTCCCTCTTACCCTGCCGCCTAGTTCCAAATAGAACCAACAAGTTGAGTGCATCCCTGTTGGGGGTTTTGTATTGAGACTGGCTGAAATGAGACTTTGGTTGACCATGTTGTGATGGGTTGACAGACTCAAGGATACAACCACCTCAACCTGGTCATGTGGCATGCTTGTGTATGTGTGCAACAGGATTCTGATTAGATTGTGATGTTATTCCTTTATTGGAGGAAAAATTAATATAAAGAAAAACAAATAAAAATTTATTTAAAGCACATTATGCTTTGTGCCCGAGTTGAGCACTGTCGAGGTAGAGGGTAGTATTATTAAGCTGGCTTTGGTTCTGGTGTGTGTCACAGAGGGTAAACTTGCTGGGAACAGAGCCAATGTGGGGTCTGACTAAGCAAAATATTTTTAGTGGACCCTTACAACGTAAGATACATAGGAAGATATTTGAAATACACATGAGAGTAAGACCAGGACAAAGTCACTGACTCATTCTTTTGGTCTCAGGCACTGGGTTATGGCGAGGGGAGAAGCCACTAGAGGGGAAGGAATGAAGTTTAGGTCTAGCCCTATGAGACAAAGCAGAAGGCTGAGGCCCAAACTGAGACAAGGACAGTGCCCAAATTCTGGAGTTCCCTGAAAGCTGGCGTTAGGGTGGATTCAGAAGCAGCTGGCTTTAAAGACTATAACAATTTTGAAGAAAGAATGATTCAGGAAAGGGAAAACCTGGGTATGCTGATAAGAAATCATCCCAAGGGCTGATACAGATGAGAAACGGGCAGCCAAAGACTGGGATGTTGTGGACACTGCTGTCTACCCCTTTAATTTGGAAGTTGCCCATCTAACTATAGAACTGGACTGAGAGTGAAAATGACCTAAACTGGGTTAAATTTTTGATGCTGGTACAATCTTGCTGGTCAGTCTGGGTGTATCCCCTGAATGGAGGAGATGTAAACACAGTTGTTAGGGGGCAAGCATACGCAAAGAAGAGATGTACAAGGCAGAGAAAAAGTGCCATCTGGGTGGCTGACAGTTTCCTGTCTGTAGAAAATCCTGAGTAATTTTTGATCCCAAGTTAGTTCTGTTATTTATTTTTCAATTCATATATATAATGGGATGAACAAGGCCTACTTTCCTCAAAGCCAGTGAGCTAAGTGAGCAAGTATATGCATTTTCCTCAACTTTCCAGGTGGGCATTTTGGGTGTGCAATGTGTCTAATTCTGGAGCTCCATGAAAGGCTGTGTCCACTCATCTTTTTTTTTTTTTTTTTTTTGCGGTGGGAGGTGGTGCGGTATGGGGATTCAACTCTGGGCCTTGCACTTGCTAGGCAAGCACTCTACCACTTGAGTTAAATCCCCAGTCCCACTCATTTACTGTTGAAAGAGCTTGCTCACCCAATAGTCCCTTAGCAATAACATACCTTTATATTCTATGACAATGACATTTATTTAACACATTTGGTATTTCACATTGTACAAACCCTTAGATTCTCTTTATTCACTGGTCCATTTCTACAACAAATACATCCAAAACACTATATAATAAAATTATTTACAACATTTCCAAATGACAAGATTGCTTTTGCCCCTGCTACTGCTATTCACACACAGTACTTCCACAGCACAGTACATCATTAGAAGATCTAAAAATGTTCACCCTGTACTCTAGGCTGCTTAGGAAACTTGAAAACTAGTAACATTTATAATGGCATTAGCTCCTCTCAATACATGGCAACATTTTAGAAACCTTGAACTTCATCTTGCAACACCAAAAGGGCTCAACAACCCTGCTTGCCCCATTGCACTTTATAAAACAGGTTGCAGGGACTAGGAAAAGGGCTACATTATTAAAATGACTGTACAGAAATAGATTTTTAAAAAGTCACAGCTCAAAATTGCTCTTTGTAAAATTCACACACATTTACAAGTATCAAATCGTCGTCCAGCTTGTTTACTTGGATTTTCTTCGCTTGGATTGCACTGTACTGGTTATGTCTGTGGGGATAAAGGAAGGACAGGTTCAGCTGAAGCAACTCTTTACTGCAATGCCCTTTAGGCAGTCTGCAAAACCCAGGGCCCTACTAGACTCTTGGTCAGTCTAAGACTTTGAGTCAGTGTGCAGTCCCAGGCTTTGCCTCATGATTTATGTGGGAATAGAGTGTGCAGCATGTGGCCTTACATACTAGGCCTTGACAACTGGGGAAATGTGATACAAGAAGATGAAATACATACCAGACTAGAAAAGGTAGCAGGGTGGGGAGAAAAGCCTTTTTAACTAGGTAATTAACCCCATAATCTCCTTTAGCAGTTTGCATCACTCAATAAAGTAGGAATAAGCAGAGTATAGTGGTACATGTCTAATCCCAGTGCTTTGGGAGGCTGAGGCAGGCAGACTGCAAGTTTGAGTACCACATGGGCAACTTAGTGAGACCTAGTCTCAAAAAAAAAGGAAAAAAAAAAAAAAGGCTGGGGCTGTAGCTTAGTGTGAAGGCCCCCGAGTTCAATCCCCAGTACTTGAAAAAAAAATGTAGATGAACTGACAGTGCTTTTGGTATATCAATGAGTGATGTCACAAGCTAGTGAGTAAACTGTGCCAGAAAAGTAGCTTTTGGATTCCTTTTGGAGCCAATCCATTTTTTTTTTTTTTTTTGGTGCTGGGGATTGAACTCGGGTCCTTGTGCTTGCAAGGCAAGCGCTTTAACCATTGTGCTAAATCCCCAGCCTGCATTGTTTTTGAGTAAGGAACTCTTCGTATCATGTTGCAGTGTAGTCTCTGAACAACATGACCATGGACCTTTGTCACTAAGTATCTACTGTGGCCCAAGTACATCAAGGCTATAGATACATATGGGCACAGAAGCAATTTAAAAGGAAAAGCCTTCTCTGAGCCCAAGTAGCCCTCAGGGCTGCATACAAGAGAGGAACATAAAAGGAAATGACTGTTTCAATTACTTTCATTTCTCTTGTAATATAAATGTTTTATTTCTTGTGGTTCTGAGGATTGAACTAAGGGCCTCAGACTTTTGGATTTCTATTTTTAAAAAATTCTCAGACACTGTCTTGCTAAACTGCCCAGGCAGGCCTCAAATTTACAATCCTCCTGCCTCTGTCTCCTGTGCAGCTAGGATTATAGGTATGAGCCACCAGGCCCAGCTTAAAAATGTTCAAAATTAACTTAATCTGATCCCAAATATAAACCATGTTTTTGAAAACTTTTCCACATAAATTTCCTCTATAACAGAGTACAATGAATAGCCTGAAGCTGTCCAAATGTAAAAAAAAATTTAATTGTACTGACTTTAAAAAGTAACTTATTTTTTATGCTTCTTAGTAGATATTTTGGTTTTAATATGAAAATGTTTTAAAATATTTCTCGTCAAAGAGAAAAATAGTTCTAACACGTTAATATAAAAGATGAATCAGGTGAGATGTGGTAACACACACCAGTAATCCCAGGATTTGGGAAGCTGAGGTAGGAGGATTGCCCCGAGTTCCAGGCCAGCCTGGGCTGTATAGTGAGTTCAAGGCCAGCCTGAACTACACAGCAAGATCCTATCTCAAAAAAAAAAAAAAAAAAAAAAAAAAAAAAAAAAAAAAAGAAAGAAAGAATCAAATTTACCCATTTCTGTAAACTAGGCAGAATTTTCTGAGGTTACATGTTAGGTTCAATGTTCTAAGTAATTTTTTTCATCCTTTGGTTCATAATATTTTGAGAACTCAGGCTCCCATAAATATGTGGAGTCATACAGATTTGCTCGTATACACCTGTAATTGCAGCCTCTGGAAAGGCTGACACAGGAAGATTCCAAGTTTGAGGCCAATCTGGGAAACCTAGCAAGACACTATCTTTAAAGAAAAAGGGCTGGGGATATAGTTCAGTTTTAGAGTGCCCCCTGGGTTCGATCTCTAGCACTGAGAAGAAAAAAAAAAAAAAAGATCTAAAAGGGAAGATCCAAAAAATGGATCCAAGAAAAGGAGGTGGAAGGTGTCCTATTAGCCATGGTAACTGGAAGGAATGTGCCCCAGATGACTTGAGGTGACCAGTACAATATTTTCAGTCTTCAGTTTTTTTTTTTTTTTTGGTATTCAGTCTTCAGTTGTTGAAAATTTCTGTATGTGTATCTTATTTGGTAGGTCCCGTATTGCTTTTGCCATGTGGTAAAATCAGTCTGATTTATGCATCAGTGTTTTATTAATCAGAGGACAATCTGACAAGATGTCAATAATGGTGTACTTTAATTTATCTAAGTGAGAGTCTCAGCTCATGCAACTTCCCATAATCAACTCTTTATGTTCATCTTTCAAGCTTAATTTTTACTGCATCAAACTTGTCATGTGCAGAAAATTATACAGAGTTTTGTCTTGACATTATTCATCTTTAGAAAATATCCACTGATTTAGTTAACTTTAGAAGATTCTCCCTTGTCATGATAGGAAGGATCAAGTAATGTGTTTGTGAAACATATATAGCTAGGAAAAGGGCTGGAGAGTGGATGGATAAGCAGTGTCAGACTCTTCTTCCTTCTTTGCTCATTCCTGTATATCACTGTTTCAAAGCACCCAATGAAATGGGATGCTGCCTGAGGATGAAGGCTGAATCAATGAGTGGGGCCATGAGAAAATAAGTGAATTGTGCCAGAAACTGCAAAAACAAATACAAAACCAAAATCTGGATACTGATGGTTGTGTTTGGAATCGAGCCCAGGACATTAAGCATGCTAGGCACCTACTTTATGACTGGGCTGCTATACCTTCAGCCCTGATGGTTGTGTTGAAGGATGTACTTTTTTTCTCTTTTTTTTGGTGCCAGGGATTGAACTCAAGGCCTTGTGCTTGCAAGGCAAGCACTCTAACCACTGAGCTAAATCCCCAGCCTGAAGGATGTACTTTTACACTTCCATGCAGAAAAAAAATTTGACTAATTTTAGAAGTCTCTTATCACAACTCTTGAATAAATGAAACTCATCTGAGTCATAGGGCAAAGTCATTTTCCATGTCTTTATAAATTTGAGATTAGGTTGTTTTTATTTTTATGGCTCATACTCCCTCCAAAATGTTACCAGTTTTACCAGTCTATTGAACACAATAAGATAAAGAATTTTAAGGGATCAATGGAGTAGCTGATGATATGGTCAGGGTGTGTCAAACCAGGTATTGTGGTGCACACCTATAATTCCAGCATTTGAGAGGCTGAGATAGGAGGATCCCCACAATTTCAAGGCCAGCCTGGGCTACATAATGAGTTCGAGGCCATCCTGAACTACATAGTGAGACCCTGTCTCAAAAAAAAGGGTGTGCATTAGACCTTAACCATCACTTTCCCTAAGGGCTGCGTGGCTTACCTGAATAATCCCACTCCCAACCCTCCCTCAGTCAATACCATACTGCACACACGCACACACTCACACACACAAAAATTTCTTCAGTTTAACCATCAAGGATTTTACAAAATTAGCATCTTCACAAATACCCAAATAGTTCATTGTCTGGTGGTGTAAATCAGGTTATTTATACTCGTATTTTAAAACCAACTAGATGGTAAAGAACTGGTTAGTTTTTCAGGCTTTGTCCCTACATGTCACTGGAGAACATTTAAATTTGTGATTTGATAAGGAGATTTTTTTTTTTCAGCCAAGTTGCCTCATTGTGACCTTAAACATATCTGGGCAAATCTACAGTACAAGGCTCTAATCAATTCTTCTTCTTCTTCTTCTTCTTTTTTTTTGAGACAGTGTCTTGCTGCTGGCCTTGAACTCACTATGTAGCCTAGGCTAGCCCCGAACTTGCAGCGATCTTCCTGCCTCAGTCTCCTAAGTGCTGGGATTACAGGTGTGTGTGCCACCATGTCCGGCTCCAATCAATTCTAAACATTTTTTTTTTTTTTTTGGTGCTGGGTATCAAACTCAGGGCCTTGTGTTTGCTAGGCAAGCACTCTAACCACTGAGCTAAATCCCCCGCCCTCTAATCAATTCTATAGTAGAAAACTTCCTTCAAAATTTACATGGCTGGTTTCTAAATGATGCCGCAAGAGTACAGTTTTAGAGAGTGATTGCTCAGGGTTTTCATTCACAAAATGTATTTAATTATGCTCATTTGTATTTCCACAATAACACAGTGGTATCTTGGTTTACCAACTCAATTCGCTCCATGATTTTGGTCATATATGCACAAACAAAATCAGAAACATTCTGTGCCCCCAGCAACACTCCCTCACAAAAAAGAAACAATCTGTGTTTTTTATGAAAAACTTGAAAGCAGAGAAATATTATGAACACTTTATAATAAGAAGTGTTGGTAATTTTGTAATGTGAGGAAACCAGTGACAATAATCATGCTCCTGCTGTGACAGCAGAGTTTGCTTTTGTTGTACTGGCGGCCGAGGCCTCTGAGACTGCCGGATTGAAGCAGGTGGGATGGATAATTTCTAGACATGTCCAGGGAGCCTGAATGATTGACTAGCCACTGATTTGAGTGTACAGGCCTATTCCCTACCTCCCCCTTCTCCTCTAAAACAGCCATCTTTACTTGGCTGGCATTTTTTTGTAGTGTGGCTCTAATCTGAGCATCTTTTAACTGTCCCAGCTGTTCCTTAGATTCTTTCTGGTGTACTGTAAAAGACACCGAGATTCTAGGGCCAGAAAGGCTCTAAAACATTTGGTGTGTTATATCTCTAAAGGCCAGCACCTTTTTCCTGCATTATATTCTACAGTCTAGAAGACTGTAGAACAGCATGTCTGAGTTGCTGAGGGGGTGAGATGACAACAGGACAGGATGACAGGATCCAGACTACCTAGCACCTTTGTGGGCTCTGTTGAGGCTTTTAGACTTTAATCCTAATTCCAGTGGCAAATCATTGAAGGGTTTTAAAATAGTAGGCAGCAGTGCAGTTGAAAAGAAGTGATTGGCTTTGAGCCATCCAAGACATAATTGGCAGCTTCTGTGACTAAATTTGATGAGGATGAGAAGTGTCAAGGAGACCTTGCTTAACAGGTAGGTGGTGATGCCATTCACTGAGATGGGTAATAGTGACAAAGGACCTGTGACAGTATAGGTGAAAAATCACAAGTTCGGTCTCAGACATGTAGATTGTTAGGTCCTGTTAAGGCTGTGCAAGCAATTGTCTATGACCTCTAGGGTTTTGTACTAGAAATAAAAGTTCCTGAGTCTTTGATAAAAGGCTGTAACTAAAGAAGGGGATATCGATGCAATCAATTAGGGGAAAATATAAATTGGAAAGAAAAGATGACTCAGGATCAAAGTCTGAGGAAAGCCCACACCTACTGGCCAGGTATGGAGACTGAGAAAAGGCAGTCAGAGGAGTAGCAGAAAATGAGAGTTCTGGATCACAGGAGCCAAGAGAGGAGTTTGAAAATTCAAACAGGAGTTAGAAATCAACAGAAAAGAGACAGTTTCTAGTGTAAGGTTTTTGAGGTCAGAGAAGACAGGAACAAAAACAAAGGTAGAGGAGTAGGGCGTGGTGATGCATGCCTGTAATCCCAGCACTCAGAGGCTGAGGCAGGAGGATCTCTGACGGTTCAAAGCCAGCCCAGGCTACAGAGTGAGACCCTGTCCCCAAAAAACAAAATCAAAAAACCAAAAAACAAACAAAAAAGCATAAGTGGAGGAATTGGCCTTGGACTTAAGGAGGGACAGCTGCTCTATCTATGTAGGAACAAAGGAGGCTATCACAGTAAGAGATTTATGTCTTGGTAGTGGGAAGCTGAGAGAGCTCTATTTTCTCTGTGAAGAGGTGAGAGTCTCTACTAAGAGGGAGGAAAGAAAATGGGAGAAGTTTGAAAAGAGTATAGAGTATGAAAAAATTGGCCACAAAAACATAGAAAAATGGCTGAGTCATATTCAGAAACTCTCTGAAGTGGGTGATCATGAATTTAAAGTACCAGGACCCAGAGCACTCACCTCACATGTGCAAGGTCCCAGGTTTAATCCCTAGCACAGAAAAAAGAAGGAAAGGAGCAAAGAAAGAAGAAAGATCAACCAGTCTTGTTATATTCTTTTTTTTTTTAAACCCCAGCAGTGCTTGTATCTTGTGTACACATACAGAAAACATATAGTTAAATGAACTAACACAGGAAAAAAGAAATAGTAGAAGTCAAAGTAACCTGACAGATTTAAGAACAGAAAAATTTGGCTGGGCTTGATGGCACACACTTGTAATTCCGGCACTCGGGAGGCTGAGGCAGGAGGATCACTGTTAAACTTGAGGCCAGACTGGGCTACATAGTGAGTTCAAGGCCAGCCTGAACTACACAGCAAGACCCTGTCTCAAAAAAAGAAAAAAAGAAAAAGAAAAAGGATGGAGAACAAAGTCTGCTGCTGCTGAGATAAAGACACAATTGTTCTCTATGTGACCGAAGAAAATCACCCATGTCCCACTGCTAACCTTTAGTAGAGCTGGAGGCTGAAGCAGGTCGAGAGGATCGTTTACGATGTCCATTTTCCACACTTTCAGAAGCCACAGTTGGTTCTTCGGTTCGGGAGTTTCGTCGGCTTGGGGTTTTAGACTTTTCAGCTATCTCTTTTGGCTCGCTGTTGATAAAGGGAAGCACAAAGTTTCTAAGGAGGTGAGAGACTGTTTAGACAAGAATTTTATGCATAAAATACGAGATGAAGAACAACATAGTCATTCTGGAGAGAAAATATTCTACCCTGCGGAAAATGAGTGTGATTACTCAGTATACTATTGAGAACTTAAAAGAGTCTAGTTTGCTACGTTAGTAACAATAAACACTAAAGTATTTGTTGAAATTGTTGAAAAATAGGTAAAAGATGTAAGTCAGGAGTGGTGGCCTAGCACTGAAGAGGCTGAGGCAGGACTGCTGAGAGTTCAAGGTCCTCTTGGTCTATGTGGTGAGTTCAAAGCCAGCCTACACTAGATAGCAAGACCTCATCTCAAAAAACTAAAAAACACAAAGAACTTGGATCCCTCCACACAAAAACTTTCTTATCCATCTCCTTAAAGTAGTAATATTCTCCTTCAAAAATTAAGATTTTAGTTTTTGTAATTTTTTAAAGCCACGTAAAAGGTGTTTAATGTATTTGAAAACTACCAACTCAAAATAGTATCTAAAATCTAGAAAATTGCTACTAACTCAAAATAGCACCTAAAATCTAGATAATTATGTGTTAGAGTCACATAGTCAGATAATGGCACATTACAAATCACATTATGAGAATATATTCACAATGACTGCCCCAATGTCAAGCCTCAGTTTTTAGTGTGCAACGGTTTAAAATTTGTGACACTGTTATTGAGGATACAAGGACAAAAACATTTTCATACACTTTTTTTGGGGGTGGAGGGGTCCTGGGGATCGAACTCAGGGCCTTGCACTTGCTAGGCAAGCGTTCTACCACTGAGCTAAATCCCCAGGCTTCTGGAGATAGTTTTGATCATCACGACTTAGGCAGAGGCCAGGAATGCTACTATAAGCCTGTAATGCATGAAACAGTCATCTAAAATTATCTGGTCAAAAATGATAATAATAATGAGGTGGAGAAATTGTCGTGTAATTCTCTGCCTTAGTAGTTCCATTTCCAGGTACCTAAGGAAACAAATCTTTTTACAGACAAAGCTCTACACACAAGGATGTCAAAGCATTTTATTTTTATTAGTGAAAATGGAAGACCTAAATGCCCAACAGTAACAGCTAAATTATGGCACATCAATGTGTAATCATGAAGGATCATGTGGTAGAAGATTATTTTATGACATAAACAGTTCATGATATGTTATTAAGTGGGGGAAAAATTACCAACACTATGAATAGTATTATCTTATTTTCATTATGATATAGATTGAGTATATATGCAACCATATATGAATGGGTATGAGATGTATAGGCACAATGTGACATAATATCTCTATCTGTATACATAGTCTGTGAATAGGACTAAAAGATGATGAACTAAAATACAGTGAATACTGTTGAACGTACAAACACTGATTTACTGGTGAGTTCTTTGTAATTCTCTGATTTGAAATTAGTATATGTGCTGGCAAAGCGAGCACATCTGATTTGAAATTAAAGTTTCTTTAATATCTTTTACTACTTTCATAGTTCAAAATAATGCATACTAAAATCATTAGGGGGGAAAAAGCTGATTCATTTGCTTGCAAGGCATAGAAATGAAAAGTAATACAATGAAACAAAATAAAATGGTCCAAGGCTATCTCTTGTAGGCGTGACTCCCTAAGTGGAATTGTCTCTTGTCTTTTGGGTTGAAAGACTAGCCTGAGTTGGGGATTTGGCTCAGTGGTTAGAATGCTTGCCTAGCAAGCTAAGGTCCTGAGTTCAGTCCCTAGCACCAAAAACAAAACAAAACAAAAAAAACAAAGACTGTGTAGCATACTTGAGCACCCATGACTGTACAACATGTTTGTCTGTTTCCCCAGTACTGGGGATGAACCCAAGGCTTTCTCACTGAGGTATATTCCCAGCCCTTTCGAGAAGGGGTCTCGCTAAGTTGCTAAGTCTTACAGGTTGGACTTGAATTTGTGATCCTCTTGCCTCAGCCTCCCAGAGTGCTGGGATTACAAGCACGTGCCACCCTGCCAGCTAAGCATATTATTTCAATGTATCATGGCTTCCACCAGATTCTGAGTTCCCTAAGGATACAAACTGTGATCTGATAATCAACGATCTCGACCCCTCCACTGTTTACTTGTGCCAGAAGACCGTCTGCTAGTTGCACCATGGCTGAGAACTGGGCCCCACTGTTCACTACCTTAACTTTAACAGCTGCCCCACGCCCAACCACAAGCATGGTAAGTCAGAGAGAGGCCAGACTGGAGCTAGGATGGAATTACAAGTCAAGGGATTAACACCTCCTTTTAGAGGTTGCAAGGATGGCTTTCTGGCTGGGAGCCCAGAAAACAGTCAAAGATTTTGAGGAAGATTTCTAATGGAGGGGCCTCTTTTTCCTGGCAAACAAAAGCCACAGTGATACTGTCCTTGTGTTTATATGGTCTATGCTCAGAAAGCTCTAGAAACAAATACCTACAAAGGTGTTTCTGGTCTGACTGGCTTCATTGTCTAGATAAATAATTAGTGTATGCTGAGAAATGCAAATAAATTAAAATACTAACTCAATCCAAATAAAACCAAACAGGCAGCGTAGTATAGAAAGAAGAGCAACGAACTTGGAATCAGATGACTAGGGGTCAAGCAGGATATACATTTATTAGCCATGATATTTAATTCTATGTTCCAGACTTTTGACCTATAAATCTCCATTTCTGTCTGTCATAATACATAGGTCAAATACAAAGGCTCTGGAGTCAGAAGGCCTGGGTTTGAAATTCAGCTATATCATTTGTTAAATCTGTGCCCTTGAGCAATTTAGTTTACCTCTCTGAACTTTAGAGTCCTCATCTATAAGACAGAATTTACTCAAATTTATTAAGTGAGATAATACACTTAGGGAGCTGGTAGTCCAAAGCATGGCAAGGAATGGCATTCAATTAAATCCTGGCTATTATTACCTCCTTACAGGGATGATATAAAATGATTGTGAAGGTGTGTTTACAAGATAAACTCCTACACAAATATGAGTAATTTTTTTTGTTTTTTGTTTTTTGAGACAGGGTCTCACTATGTACTCCAGGCAATGTTCCTTCCTTAGCCTCCCAAGTGCTGGGAAAGTAATGTTTTAAATGTTCTTTTAAATGTTGTCTGCTTTACTTATGTTCCTCTCTTCTTCAACCTCCCAGTGATGACCTTGACCACCAAGAGAAGACAATCTCAGTTCCTTTACAGGGTGAAATCTGGAAGATGAACTCCTCTCTGTGGGGCCAATGGTGTTCAAGCCACAGATGTTCTTCATTTTACTAGGTAATATGGAGCACCACAGTTAACAGAACAAAGGATTTTGAAGTTCGACCCTCCCTGGCTTTCTCTTTGTCTTCAGGATCAAACAGCTATACTTTAGCTGGTAGTTGCAAGGACTTTTATTTATTTTTTGTTTTTTCTGAAAACAGGGTCTCCCTATGCACTCCAGATTGGCCTTGAACTCATGATTCTTCTGACTCAGTCTCCCAGAGTGCTGGGGTCATGGGCATGCACCACCACACCTAGCTCGCAAAGGCTATTATTGGTGACATCCAGAACAACAGCTCCTAGATATTGAACATTTACTATTTACTATGTTGAGTGCTGATCATGTTATTTAATTCACTTTTCAGAACAACCATAAAGGGTAGAAACTTAGTCATCATTTTATTAAGAGAAATGTTACCTTTTGGGTTAGAACTCATGGCAGCTCTCTATGTGAGCAGTAAAAACAGACTGATGCTAGAGTGCAGTAAAAGGATAAGGTGAGGAAAGGTTTAAAGACTGAGAAAGCTGATATTCTTCAAAGAGGCTTATGCCATGGTCAATGCTAAGTCTGAAGAAATGATCATCTTACCTTTGTCCAGAGACTATGGCAGCATTTACCTCTAGTTCTGTAAAAAAGTAACAAAGGACAGATATGAGACATAGAAGCTGCTGGTATATATGTTCACAGGAAGATGCTAGTTGTCTTACAAGAATTCTGAATGTCTTACTTGGGGGGCTGGAGATTTAGCTCAAGTGGTAGAGCACTTGCCTAGCAAGCACAAGACCCTGAGTTCAATCTCCAGTATCCTTCCCCCATCTCAACATTTTTTTTCCCTCTGGATGTCTTACTTGGGCTAAAAGGAGGATTCTTACTCTACATGGTATGGAGATGAAGCTGGCACCAAACCAATTTGGTTTGCTGGGGAACATAAGACACTTACTTGGTCTATTTTTATTTCTACTTCACACTGTGAAATAATACTGTTTGGATCAACGGAGCTAAATTCACATTGCTTGGCTCATATTTCATCCAGCTACAACTAGGCTAGTAAAATAAGCCACCTCTTTTATGTAGAAGAGACTGCTTTCATTCTTAAAATACCTCTACTTTTTTTTTTTTTTTTTTTTTAGCAATAGCAGTCTTCAAACATGTCTAGAACATCAGGTAAAAATGCATTCTCCTTCAAACAACTTCCTCACTGAGTTTTAGATGACAGTACACCTTGCTTTGAGATACTGCCCCCAGACTCCATTATATTCCTCTCCTCCTCAATCTTTCAGTGATACTCTCCAAAAAAAGACAATCTCGATAATTTGTCCAGCAGAATTTTGCATCAATGAGCACCCTCTGAGTTTACCAGAAACTTCTCAGGACCAGCAGAAAAACATCTACTTCCTTCACTATACATGTTTAGGTAGTTCCAGCTACTACAAAGGCCCTCCTCAATATATTAAATAGCAGGGACCTCTTTTGCCCTTGGCCTCTCAGTGGCCTGCACTTGTTCCTCCATTTAGGGAATTTAGCACCTCATACTTAATGACATATCTACACTACCCTACTGAGTACATGTAAACTTCCTTGAAGGCAGTGAAGTTACTATGTCTGGATTTAAAAAAAATTTTCCTTTTTGAGATAGGGTCTCACTGTGTATTCCAGGCTGGCCTTGAACTCATGGTGAGTCTCCTGTCTCAGTCTCCCAAGTGCTAGGATTATAGTCTCCCAAGTGCTGGGATTATAGGCATGTATCACCATGTCTGGCTCCTTTAAAATTTTGATCTCATTGTTTATTAGTCATGAGATCTTGGGCAAATTACTTTTTTGTTTTTTCCTGAGTCAGGGCCTCACTATGTGGCTCAGGCTGGCCTTGAACTTACTATGTAGGTGGGCAAATTACTTGACCTCTCAGTGCTCAATGCCTCCTCTGAAAAATAGAGATAACTACCTACTTCAAAGTTAAGAAGATTAAATGAGATAATGCATATAAAAATCTCAGTATAGTTCCTAGCACTTAGTAACTACACAATATTAGTTAGCTATTATTAGTGCTATGACAATCATGTTCATGGAGCTTTCTATGTGAGGAGGCTAGATTATTCTGCCTTTAATACAAGATTCTGGCAGAAGGAAATGTGTGCATCTCACCTGCTGCTGTTTAGCTCCTTATATCTAACCCACAAAACTTGGAAACCCCTTAACAAGAAAACAGATACCAGCTCCCTGACTCTCTGTTCTTTTGTTGGCTCAGCTGGAACAAAAATATTCAGGTAATGTGTGTTCTACAATAAAAACAGCTAAATCAAGAGAGGTGCTGGGCTGGGGATTTAGCTCAGTGATTAGAGTGCTTGCCTGCAAGCACAAGGCCCTGAGTTCGATCCCCGGCACCGCAAAAAAAAAAAAAAAAAGAGAGGTGCTAACCTTGATTTGTCTGCTTTTCTGAAACAAGATGAAATTTAATGATTTTGAGATTTTAACACTACTACTGTTAATTCACGTAAGCGAATGGCTCTTGAGGATATTTTACGGAAATTCATTCAAGCCAAACTTTAGAAAGGGATAGGATTCTCCAGGAAGTTACTCTGAAAAAAAGGAAAAATGATAATGGTAAAGCCCATTTTTCCAGAGTGGAGTTTGGGCAGGAAATGGGTTTCCTTTTCCCTTCCTAGCCGCTCCTTTTCTTGTTTGTTTGTTTTTTTAAAAAAAAAAAAAAAAAAAAAAAAAAAAAGTTTTACTATCTGATCCCTTTCCTGAATAATTTGCTCCTATACTTGATCTTAGCCAAAAGGCTGAGAAGCGATGAATAATTTGCTCCTTTTCTATCCTTCCCAAATGTTAAGCTATCATGTCGGTAGCTGGTAGCAAAGAAAAAATCTGGTTGAAATGTTTTTTTGGGGGGCGGGTGCCGGGGATCAAACTCAGGGCCTTGCGCTTGCTAGGCAAGTGCTCTACCACTGAGCTAAATTCCCAACCCCTGAAATGTTCCTTTGCTCATATATTCTTTCTAGTGGGCTGATTATTCCCAGAGTGTGCAGTAGAAAGTCCTATATATCATATAAAGTGTAGTTCCCTGAAAGTAGGTTTTAAAATAATCATAAATTATACCTTATTTTTTAGACTCACAAAATTAAATATGGTTACATTGCTTTTTTCTTAAATTTTGCCAAGTGTATACACTCAATTTTTTATATATATATATTTTTGGGGGAGGGTTTTTATTTTTATTTTTTTTGGTGCTGGGGATTGAACTTAGGGTCTTGTGCTTACAAGTCAGGCACTCTAACCACTGAGCTAAATTCCCAGCGGGGGGAGGGTTTGAGACAGGGTACATATACTTCAGGCTGGCCTTGAACTCACTATGTTGCCCAGGATGGCTTCACACTTACAGCAATCCTCCTGCCTCAGCCTCCTGAGTACTGAGATTACAGGCATGCATCACCACACCCAGCCTCTCAATGACATTCTCACCTCCCTGTGGGAGCCAGTCATATGTATAAATGTATGTATACATATGTGTGTATATATTTGTATCCCTCAATGACCTACAGGGGCAAATCGCTAGGCAACACTAAAGTGTAACATTTATGATATCTGCTTTGGCAATCTAATCTATGAAGCCAAAACAAGTGCTGTTATTGCCATCAAGATCTTCCTGTGGTCAGAGGTGAGCCAGCATCCCACACCAGTGACCTATTTACAATATCTTGGTCATGGGGAGAAACTTAATGCCATCCAGAGATGACCGAAATGACTACTTCCCCTACAGGAATGGATACTTCACTGTAGCAGAGGTTCTCTGAATGAGCCTCCACTCCTGTCCTGATAATATAATCATCATCTTGATGCACTAATGCTTCCCACCCTAGTAAGTTACTGTATGTCAGTCGGTCAGCTACCAGCTATGGCTGCCAGGATCATGGAACAGCAAAACTCTGTAGTGGAAACAACCCACAGCTGGGTGTCAGACAGACTCAAAGATGCCCTTCTTGAGTTCCTTGGCTGACACTACATATGCGTAAGAGAGCCAGCTGGTTGGGGAAAAATAACCTTGAAGACCATGGCACAAGCTCTGCCACTCAACCTGTCTGGTTAGAAGCAAAATTATAAGACTGTTCCAGATACTTACTGGCATGAGAACATGTGATGTTGAAGACAGCAGTAGTTCATTTACATGTGACCCATCCCATGTCAAAAAGTTCTTCCAAAGCGTGCCTTACCTGATCTGGCAACAGACCCTTGCAGTGCTGTGGCTGGAGTCTCCTTTGGGACTAAATTCTGTGAAGGGGCTAAGGCAAGAAAAAAAATTACAGGCCTTTTACTTTCTTTTCTAAATGAAACAGAAAGACTTAACTGAATCAAGGACTAAGGAACTCCTGAAACACATACTCTTCAAGGACAATACTTGAAGGTGACATTAAAATTACAAGTACATTTTAAAATTTACTTAAATCAAATGGAGTAACAGTTACAAAGACTACCACTTGGGGGTGTTTGTTACTTCTTTTTATGTGCATAAAGATCAGGGATGGAGATGGCCATGGGAATGACAGCACCAACGTATGTTGCTTTTTGAGGGTCAATTTTTGACCACTGCTCTTAAAAACCCCAAAAATATGCCTTAGTAGGCCATCCAAGCCACTTTTAGAGGGATGACTACAGCATTCACCTTAGCATTTTAAAAATTGTTTTACTCTTCCTAAGACTATACTCCTTGAGAACTGAAACAATCATGTAATTTTATAGTTTCCTAGAGCACCTAGCAAGAGTGATGGGCAGAAAGCAGGTGTTTAATTCATACTTAATGAATCAATTGATCTGATATCGTTTACTTGCCTAACAAATAGTTAGAAAGAACTTTCTAGGGGCAAGGCACTGTGCCAGCACCCTTAAGAGACCAAATTATACCCTTCTTGCACACTGGGAACCCAGTGTAGTATTCACAGACAAATTCATGCAGTTAACTGGAATGACTGTGATGCCATATAAAGGGGATATATAAAGTATAAAGTGCCATGGGAGACCAAAGCAAAGACCAACGCTAGCTTGAGAAATCTGAAGGTACCTTAAAAGAAGAAATATCAGAATCAGTCTGCAAAAGACAAAACTTAGACCTTGTGGAATAGAATATGAACACATATTGTACTCTAGAACAGAATCTTCTTGGATCACACAATAAAGATGAAAGGCACAGATATGTCATAGTCACTCAAGGGTACATCTTCCCATCTTGACATATTAGTCTACTAAATTCTGTAGATTTTTCTTCCTGCTTAGCAAAACTGTCAATAATGCATTTGTGTTTAAGACTTTATTTTGGATGCTTATCTGATAAAGCTTAAAACTATACCTTAACTTCTACTTTTAACTTCAGTATTGGTTTCTCATTTTCAAGGTAAAAGCACAGAAGTCCCTTGAAAAAGAATACAAACAATCACTATAAGCAAAGTGGGTGGCCTTAACTAAAACTGAGAACTTCTTCCCACTTCTGATATCTTCACAAAGTTTCTGTTTCTCTAGTATACATGATCCAAATAAAAATATTTTCTAACTACTTTATCATTATTCTGTTGGTACCAGAGGGAAAAGTTCCCTGAAGGGAAGCAGAAATGGAAAATACTGAATGGCAGAGAATATATTTAAGTTATTCTCAGGTTTGTTTTTAATTCTTAGGGTCACCTATATCAACAGAACTTAAACCAGAAACACAGAGCCCTACCCTGTGAAGTCTCTGTCCCCCTTAAGGGCAGAAAAACTACTTACGTGCCTTTATTCCTCCCTGTACCTCTAACACTGAGGGGAATTAACCTCTGCAGAGCCCTGCATGAGGCAGTGTGTTGGCCTTTAGCTGAATTCTTGTACAAATTCCGGGCAGTGGGATTATAATTTCCATTTTGCAGGTAAAGTACAAGAAATTTACTCAACTATAACTTATTACCAATGGAGGTAAAATTTGAACTCTGATCATACCCTGTAGCTTGTGTTCTTTCTGCCCTTCCTCCTGGGTGCTTACTACTGTTAAGGCACTTAAAGCATTTTAACTGTATAAATAAGACGGGCATTATTAGTTGATCTAGGATACTGCAGAGGTCCTTCCAGCTCTGGGAAGTGTGACACTGACTTGCCTCGGAGGAAAGCGAGCTTCTGCACCACTTAAGCCTCACAGGAGGGAGGGGCAGGACAGGAGCAATGGGAAGGACATCTATGCTTCCATTATTAGCCCAACCTTAACAATACATAGGAAATTTTCCAAGCTAGACATCCATAAGTGCAATGGACCAATTTACAAACATTATATCAACAGGAAATCAGTAAAAACATTTTTACCATTTTTTGGTCAATTACTATAGTCTAGACTCTGCATGTTATATGCATTACCTCATTTAAATCTTACAACTACCACTGCCCCTATATTACAGAGGAAGAAACTGAGGTTTGGAATAATCAAGTAACTCGTCCCAGCCCATCCAACTGGTGAATGCTATTGTTGTGATGCTACCCCAAGCCTGATTCTTTACCACTTTGACTCTTGTATGTCTGTTATCATGAAACTTGGTTTTCTGGGAAGTTCTTCTATGGAACAACCCAGATGGGGTTGGGGTGGGGGGCGGGGGTGTGGAAGATTCCTGAGGTACAATACAATGAGAACGGGGCTATGAGAGCCTGCCCTGAAACAACTGAGCACAAGTCTTCATCACAGTAAGGGAAACTTGCAGAAGCTACTGTTTACACTTAACCAATGGTGCTCAGTGAGAGGCTCACAGTATATACTAAACAAACACTGAACTTCCCTGAACTTTAATCTTTTCATCTACCGGATGGGGTAACACTACTTGACATGGCTGGGATGAAGCTGATATGAGATAATGAGTGAAAACTTATAAACTGAGCAACATATATATATATAAATGAAAACTGTTATAATCTGAGACAGAACTATCATTATAGCTGAGAATGATGTTAGTGAATATAAACTTAACATGGGATTTAAAAGTATATTTTCCACTGTACTTGCAATAAATACTACTACTACTATTGCCATTTTGCCCATTATTTTTCCTAAGTAGAAAAGGAGTCATACTTTCTTGTGGAACAGATCATCAAAACTCTGACATGAGATGATGATGCCAAGCCCATGTACATACCTATGCTGGGTAGAAGCTCTGGATGGGATCCCACCTTCTCCTCCACTAGGCCACCTGCAAGTGGCTCGGATGCTATGCCACCATGATTGGTTTTTGTGGTCGGCGCCGTGGAGATGAGCTCAGAAGGTACCAGAGTGGTTACTATTGAGCGAATACTGGTGGGAAGAGGACCACCAGGTAAGCTGGGTCCTGCTGAGGTGGAGCCTGGGCCCACAGGGCTAGAGGTCATTTTTAGCAGAGTGGGTGCTGGGGGTGTTGGGGTTTTATTGTCCAGCTCTGTGGATAATTGCTCTGTTCCCATGAGCCCGGGAGCTGTGGTCTCTAGCCCTTGGCTTTCAGTCTCTCCATCTGCACCACACTGCTCTTCCCCCTTCTCAAGAGAGCCTGTAACTTTCTTACATGCCTTGGTGAGCAAAATCTGGCCAATTTTGTCCACTTTTCCTTTGCCCTTACTGGATGATACTGGGCTTCGTCGGTTGATAGAGGAGCCTGGGCTATTGGTCAAAAGGGGAGAAATCATTGTGGCTGACTGTGAAGAGGGCAGAGTGCTCTGATCTGCTGAGATGGTTACCTGAGGAGTAGCCTCATCTGGGTTCAATTCTTTCACTTGCTGGACAGAGGGATGAGGAGGGACAACTGGAGAAGATGTACAAGGAGGGGAAGGAAGCTGAACAGGAGTGGCTCGTGAGTTAAGGACTAAGGGTCGACCTGGCTGAATGTTGGCAGCAGGACTACTGGAGGGGGCATTAGGTGGTACAGGAGCTGAAGAAAATTTTATGTTCTGAGGTATGTGCAAAGGGCCAACAACTGCGACGGAGGGAGGCATCAGGCCAGAGTTGGTTGTCAGAGGGGCTGCAGGAATTGTGCTTGGCTGTGATCCTTTCATAACCTGAATTATTGAGGACGAATTAATAAAGACAGGTGTAATGAACTGAGGCCGGGCATTAGACTGAGCAGCTGACTGTCCCTCAGAAACCATAACCTTGTTACCCACGTTGGGCATCGTGACGACTGTTGACATCAGGGCAGACTGCAAGTGTGTTGGCAGGGCTGCTGATGTGTTAGCTGAAGTGGTTATGGGATTAGAAGTAACAAATACAGTGATTTGATTTGGGGGCAAAGGAGTGGAAATAGATGAAGAGCTAACAGGTCTTGATATTACCGGAGGGATGGTTGGTGCAACATTAGAACTGACCTCACTCAATTCTGGATGCACAAGAGTTGAAGATGGTTCATTACTGTGAGGTAAGTTTAGGGAATTAGAAGGTTCTTTAGAAGGTGATGGATCCTGCAGAGGGGGAATGACAGATGCTTTTTTGAGGTCTTCCCCTGAAACTACTGGAGATGTTACTTCCAGATCTGTAAGCCCAGGAGGTTTAATAGTCACATTAGGAGCTCCAGAGTTGTCAAGAAGTTGACTTAATGATGTTGGTGCTTCCCTCATGGCAGGAGACACTAAATTTTTGTTTTCTTCCACACTAGGAAGTTTGTTAGGATCTGAAGGTTGCCCATCCTTTTTGGATTGATCTTCAGGGACAACCATTTTAACTTCTTGGGCAGGGACTGCTTTTAGCTCAACCTTTACCTGCTCCTTCCTACCCTGGGAATTCTGGCAGTCACTGTCCTGAGGCACGTTCAAACTCTCTTTGTTATCCTCAAGAACAGTTCCCACTGCTGCCACAGGCACAGTGGGATTCTGAGGAGTCAGCCCGCTGCTGTTAGGATTGGCCAAAGGAGTGGGACTGACTAATACATTTCTCGGCAACTCAACATTCTGCAACAGGGCTGCATTTGTTTGAGAGGTCAGAGTAAGTTTAGGGGCTTTTGAATTTTGCCTCCCAGGACTTGGGGTGGTTTTCCTACTAGAACCAGGACTAGATCTGCGACTGTTGCTTGGACTTGCCCTTTTCGTTGCTCCGGAATTAGACTGCTTTCCAGAATTTACCACGACAGAATCTAATTTGTGAGTTTGAGGGGCAGCAAAATTGGAAGGATTATTCATGGTAAGATTTGAAGGTGCTTGCCCAATGGCCTTCAGAGTTGTTGGATTTAAGCCCTGTTGATCAAAGCCCCTGTTTAAATTTGGCCTAGGCGGGAGAGGAATATTAATCTGTGGAGGGAAAAGTCCTGCTATAGAGGCATTGAGTCTTTCTGGTGACAGACTGATTTCTGAAGGTTCTGTGCTGGGAGGGCGGTTGTTGGGTGTCTGAGGATAATAGGGTCTGGGGCTGGCTCTGTTTGGTGTTTTAGGCCTAGATGTTTGGGTTGGAGCAGCTACATTCGGAAAATGGTGGCCATGGGAGCTGGGTAGGGAATTTACAGGGGGTTGCTGGGGAGTTGCACCTTGAGTTGCTGAAAGGGGTGATGGCCCAGGTTTGGGCCCTGCCATCACTAACTGATTCTGGGAAACTACTAAATGTGAAGGCATATTATTTGGGCCTCCCGAGACAGATGGTACTTCACTGCCACTTGCTTCAGGAAGTGATGAGATCTCTCCTAGTGGCGAGCTAGAAGGATTCTGTGGGTTCTCCGGGTATACCATCTTTCTTGAATTACTTCCCAGAGGAGTATTCACAGGCACTGGCATTCTCTGTTTATCAGGTGATGGTGGTATGGAGGCAGGTCCTTGCAAACTGACCATGACAGGTACATTGCCACTCTGCTGCATGGGCATTCTCTGGGAGTCTGGGTTTGGAGGGCCCCTCGGGGTGTGGACATTTTGGGAGACTGGAAGCCTAACAGATTTGGGATCTTGTTGCATCATGAGCATCATCATCATTTGCTGTTGTTGCTGCTGCTGTTGCTGCTGCTGAGACTGGGGCTGACTGGGAGGTGGCGGTGGCTGCTGCTGCTGAGGAAGTTGTGGCTGTGGCTGCTGCTGTGGTGGCTGTGGTGGGGGTGCCACATGTTGCATGAGCTGAGGAGGCATCTGCTGCAGTGGCCTCTGTTCTACTGGTTGAGTAGGATAACCTAAAACAAGCCCCCAAAATTAGGGAAGTTAGATTTTCAGCAAGAAAACTACTACCTTTAGAGTACAGCCAAGTAATACTCAACCAGGTGGCAGACTGTGCACAAACAGCTCAGGCATGCACACTCCAGAGGTAGGAGGCAGCCCCCATTCTTTGACGTGTGCAAAGGGATACACTGCTTGTGGAAGCAAAAAGCAAAGCATTAAGAACCTGGAGCTCCTCGGTATGCAGGGTCTAAATGAGGCAGTACTGTACTAAGACTCTGAAAGGCTGAAATGTACTCTGTGCTGTGCACAGCAAGTGGCTGAATCTATACCAGCCAAACATGAAAGGAGAAAAATTCCATCAACAGCAAGTGGTTGACCACCCAGCATTTGGGTTTCAGGTAGACATAATCAGCATTTCACTTACATGTGAATGAAGTAAAGTATTTAAGATTCACTTTTTCTGTTAGCAGAGCATTAGTATGTTTACGTCTTGGTTTTGCTGAAAACACCAGCACTGAAGATAGTCTTTATTCTTTCAACAGAAGTAAAACATAAAATTCTAGGGTTCAGTTCCTTAAATTTTTTTTTTTTTTTTGAGACAGGGTCTCACTCTGTAGTCCAGGCTGGCCTCGAACTTACAGCAGTTCTCCTGCCTCAGCCTCCCAAGTGCTGGGATTATAGGCATGTACCACCACACCCAGCCATTCAGTTCTTTAAGAAAAAAATATTCAAAATTACTCCAATCCATTGGCTCTATATACTATGTTGCATCCTTCAGGCTCAATCCTTTTGGGGAAATTGAATTAAACCATCCCTGGCACACTGGTTTAATAAGCAGTGGAGTAAGGGACTGATATATACACTGAAAATAAAATCAGGGCATTTGCATATTAATTCCCAAAAAATAATTTTGGGAAAAGAACTCTGATGGACAATGCCTTCCTGATTTGCAGAAGACAACAACATCTCAAATAATTTTGTCTGTTGTGAAGATTTTCCTTGGCATTTTAGAACAAAAATCTTATATAATCAGCAGAAAGGATAGAGAGATAATCAAATTAAACCAAGAATAAGGGTGGTTCAGTGGGGAAAAGTGGGCATATAGCTGGGATACAATTCCACAAATTAGATTATTCCATTGTTTCATGAAAAACACTTTCAGGAGGCTTTAAGAAGGCAAAGAATATGAATAGTTGGTTCTGGCAGTTGGAAGAAATGCTGGCTCAAGATTTCCACAGAGCAGCTACCAAATGCTATGGGTCAAACTCCGTGTTCAACAGTTAATGTCTTCTGGGCAAAGATTTCCATGGTACCAATAAATACAATGTGCAGAATCCAGTTTTGAAGATTTTTTTTTTTTTTTTTTGGTTTTAGGTCCAAGTAACTTCTTGACATGTACAAAGTCAGTAACATATGGCATTTCCACAGGACAACACAGTGGGTTTTCATTTTTCACGTTTAGTCTAGGATTCTCATATTAAGAAAATTATAATTTCTAGAAAAGACTGTATTAGTGCTAGGTCTTTCATCTTTAAAATCAGCTTACTCAATAGCACAATAAATACCAAAGAGTGCAGCATAGACAATATAGTGGTTTCTTTTTTTCTTTTTTTTTTGGTGCTGAGGATCAAACTCAGGGCCTTCTCTAACCACTGAGCTAAGTCCCCAACCTATAGTGGTTTCTTGAAAATAACAGCTAAGTCACGGCTGCTATGTCATTAGTCCAAAGAGCACTAATGATAAGACAGATTGGGAGTTGATGTGATAGAGTGGTGAGGGGGGAAAGCCAGGACATACAATCAAAAAACAAATTTAAACAATCAAGAGATGCAGACTCATATGCATTCAGGGACTAGGCAGGTAGTAAAGAAGCTAGTGTAAGACAGCAGTAGTCCTGTGAATACTGCCAAACTGCAAAGCAGATGCCCTGTGAAAAGGCATTTTTTGTTTTGTTTTTTTGAGACAGGGTCTTACTATGTAGCTTAGGCTGGCCTTGTGCTACCATGCCCAGCTTGTAAAGGCATTTTTAAATTCAGGTTTTTAAGATACCACATGGGAATTCAAAGCCATTATGGACCAAATTCAGCCTGCAGGCCCCCAGTCTGCAGAAAGGAGGCATTAAATGTGTGGAAGACCTGTGAGATTCATACAAGAGTTCCAATATGCTTGAAGGAAGAGGATACCCTCCTGCTCACAAAGCTTTCAACAACTGGACAAACTCACCAAAAATGGGCAACTTCCCAGACTCAGTTGTGCTATTCCAAGTCTCCTATGGAACTATGTGTGGTATGCCCAAGCAATTTTTCATAAGTAACACGAAGTACTGACATCATGATGAGGGGTTTTTTTTTATTCATTTTACTTTTTTTTTTTTTTTTGAGACAGGGTCTTGCTATGTAGTTCAGACTGGCCTTGAACTAACTATGTAGCCCAGGCTGGCCTCCAATTCACAACAATCCTCCTGCCTCAGCTTCCCGAGTGCTGGGATTACAGGTGTGAGCCACCATGCCTGGCTCTGGATTCACTTTTTAAATATATAAATTAAAAATAGATTAAAATTTATTTCTAAAATAATATCACTCTCATTTATATGCCAAAAAGGAGGCAGAATTATTAATGAGGGACAAACAAAATACAACTCTTCATATACACAGAGCAAAGTCCCTTACACAGTGAAGGGCTTGTGCATCTTTAACTGTGTAATAGGAGGATAGTTAAAATCACAAAGCCAACAGTAACCAGGTACAGTATAGGGATATTGTGGCAGTTGGCCTTGGTTCTGTAATACTGCACCTAGGTTGGACCGAATGAGTGAATTTTAGAAGCTTTTTCCTCTTCAACATAATCTATCAACACTTAAAGGATATTATCTTATAATCAGAGAAGGGGGCGTCCACATATTGTTATTATTTATTATAAGTTATTAAACTGGCAGTAGGCACATGTGTCTTTTATTATTCTTTATATATTTTTGTTTTAAAGATTCACAATAAAATTTTCATTTAAAAAAGATAACCTTATCTTAAACCCTGGTAGCTCCCTGCTTTAGAAAGCTCTAGGAGGAAAGGCTACAGGAAAGGCAGATAAGCAGGATTAGAGTGAAAACATCTCTCCATTTAATCTTACTTCATTCTGATACCAACTAGCATCTTGACACTGACAAGAATAAAGAGGCACTTCATATTTGTCTGGTTGCATACAGACTTAAAGTAACGACAATCTGAGTAGAATGTGTATGTGTGTGGGTATGTGCACATGTACAATACTAGAAGTTATATTTGAAGTACTTACTGAATATCAAAGCTTCCAAATACTAGACACATTAAATTGCTAAAGTAGACTGGTTAACAGGGAAAATATTATTGTTTCCTTAAAGAGAAAAAAATCTAGTAATGCTATGTAAATGGTAGTGTGTATACAGTCTCTAGCTAATATTTTATTACCTGGTGGCCGGTTTGAAAATTCTGGCAGTTTAGGGCCTGTGCTGTCCAGGTTGATTCCTTGTTCACCAGGCAATGGTTGCTGATCAGCCTCCTCCAAACCAGCTGGGCGAGTATCTGGGGTGCTAAAAAATAAGTAACACGCTTGAGGGTAGATTGTATAGGAAATATACAAAACTAGATTAACCCCCTCCCTATTTCTGAAGAACTACACTCTGTTTTCATTATCACCCTTATCATTATTTACATCTCTTTAGTCTGAATAAAATACTTAATACTGGCATTAAAAACAACCTGGAAATTTCATTAAATGTTAAATCCACTTAATCTAATAGCACTGTATTTATTTAATGGGCTTTTCACAAATTCCTGATACTTTATTGTTTTGTGTTTCTTTTTTTTTTTTTGTGGTACTGGGAATGGAACCTAGGGGATGGAACACACATGCTAGGAAAGTGTTCTACCAGAGTTATACCTTCAGCCCAAACTTCTGATACAATGTTTTGGATGCAATCACCCATTCTTAGTTTTTTAAGGACCAATCATGGTTTGGGGCAAATCTTATTAAACTTAACTGTCTTTCACTTTTCTAGGAATCCTGGTGTTGTACAAGGTTCTTTTCACAATGTGTAGAACCAACAAGTAAGCAATCTTGGGGATGAGGAAAACAGCAAAAATACATACTAATAGCAATTGAATAACCTTGCAATTTTACTTCTAACTTACTGGAATAAAATAATTATCTCCATAAAAATGTTATTCCCACAGGTTATTAGCAGTAAAGATTTTTACTTTTTTTATTTTTGGGGTGGGTACTGGGGCTCAAACTTACAGTCTTGTACTTGCTAGGCAAGTGCTCTACCACTGAGCTAAATCCCACTCCCAATAACAGTAAAGATTTTAACTAAGAAAGAGCAACCAAAAAAATTCGATAGAGGGCTTATTAAATGTGAATTCAGGAAAATATAGGAATAGGAAGTTAATATAGAATGATTGGCTTTTAATCTACTAAGATTCAAGAAGCAGTGAAATAGTATAACAATCAAAGGATGTTGTAGGGAAGCTGGTTTTAGTTGTAATTTTTTTTTTTTTGTAGTGAGTTACATAGTTACATCATCTTTTTTATTTTAAGGTAGGGCCTCACTAAATTGCTCAGGCTGGGCTTGAACTTGTGATCCTCCTGCCCCTACTGCCTCAGCCTCGCAGAGTGCTGTGATTACAGGCATGTGCTACCACGCCTGGCCAGTTTGAACATTAAAGCTTGTTTAAATAAAGTTTCCTATTCTTTTTTAATATCTGTAGTAATTTATTTCAATTAACTTGTTTTATATTCATTAGTTATTATTCCCTGTTAATAAAAGTCTCTGAATTCCAGTTTTATGATTAAGGCTGAAAATCTAGCCCAATCAATATTTCTTCTGGAAACATTTTATTAAAGTCAGAAACATGCCTTAACACTTAGCTTCAGGAAATTGAATATAAATGGTTAATTGCCCTTCTTGCTGTGATCTTGCAAAAGCGCACACCTGGAGAACCTTTACTAAAAGGGTAACTGATTTAAAAGGTACAATCATCTTAGCATGGGGTGTAAACTAGGGATGATAAAGAGCCTTTATAGGAAAAGCACTCACGCTAAAGACCATTTTTGAGAGACGCCAGGAAGTCTCAAGTACTTTTCATTCCCAAAACACATTTGGCCTCCTTGGCTCCCCCATAGTCATGATAAAACCAAACCCAGTGGTTTGTGCAGTTGTAGTGTGGTAACACTGATTTCTTTTCAGGCTCTGAGTGCCATGACCCCTCCCAACATCCTCAGACTGCAGAATTAAGACATGTCAGCCAATTCTAACATATCCACCTTGTTTGGCTCCTTAGTTAAATAAACAAACTAAACAAACTGTAAGAAAAAAAGAATAATCAGAGAATAATCAGAGAAATGTGAGCACTGTTGGATTGGATATGTGAGACTATTAGGAAGTATTAGTTTTCTAGGTATGCTAGGGGTATTGTGTGGTCATATAAAAGAATTGTCCTTATCTTCTAGAGGTACACCTTGAAGTACTTAGTAAATTTGCCTTAAAATCATCAAGAAGGTAATGGGAGAGAGTATAGATGAAGCTAAGACAGACTATGAACTGATAATTGTTTAAGCAGGAGGATCTCATTATACTATTCAAATTTTATATACACTTGAAATTTTCCATAATAAAAATGTTTACACAGAAACAAATAGATAAGATTTGAGGCACAAAGATCACAACCTACTTTAGATCTTGCTGGCTATTTTTCTTCTTCCGAGGGGGTTTCTTCTTCTTCGGTTTATTTGCGTTGGTATTATTTTGCTTATTGTTTACCCCAAAATGGCCTGCAGAGATATCACTCTGCAGTAAGTTGACCAACAATGGGCTTGTCAGTGTTACATCCTTATTGACTGGGAAGCCTGGATTCTGACCACAGGACATCTGATTTCCATTGGGTGCTCCACTGAAAGGTGCATTGAAAGGCATCCCATGGCCTGAGAAGTGGTTTCCCGAGGCACTGTTGCCCTGCATGGCCTGCACATGAGGGGGGACCATGTTGGTTTGTTGCATGGTAACATCAGGCATCATCTGAGACAAGCTGACATCATTATTTGCCGTAGTAGCAGGATCACCATGCTGCTGGGCCATGTGGGGGCTGGGTCCTGGTGGCCGCAGGACCTGTCCTTGAATCCCCATAACCTGAGATGGGCTGTTGTTCACGGGCCCTTGCTGGGGCAGCATCTGTCCTGACATTTGTCCCGTAAACTGCACCATGTTTCCTTGCATGTTAGGAGTTGGTCCCCTCAGTATCTGCGTTGGTCCCGGCATGACATTGGATTGGTTCTGGGTGTTAAACTGCTGCTTATTCCCCTGCATCTGATTGGTCATGATCTGCTCTATCATTGGGTTCTGCTGGAGCAAAACTTGCCCCTGAGGCCCCATCATCTGGTTATGTGGTGCCATTATTTGTGGGCCCTGCTGGGAAAGCAACTGCTTGGGTGGGGTCATCCTTTGGGGTGAAGGCCCAAGATTTTGGTTCTGAGGGTTCACCATCATTTGGCCCTGTGGCATAAGCTGGGCCCTTGAAAGGATCATAGGGTTCTGAGGGTTCAAAGTTCCTTGTTGCTGAACCATCTGGCCCTGGGAGGGCACGATCTGCTGGTGCATGCCCATCAGCTGAGATGGTGGGCCCTGCTGGGGCTGGCCTTGCATGTTGCCCAGGTTCACCTGAGGAACCCCAGAACTACCAGCTGGCTGGCTGTTCATGTTGCCATGAATTCCCATGAGGCCAGGCTGCATCATATTTGGTGGCCCATGGGACACCTGCATCTGGTTTTGAGGAGGACCAGCTCCTTGACCACCTTAAAAAAGAAAGAAAAAAAAAAAAAGCAGAGTTTCAGAATGAAATATTATTCTCTTAATGGAATTACCTTACTTAGATACCCATCACCCATATAGCCACTGACCAACATAAATGTGCTATGTTTGACACACTTTCTGTGAATCTTTTAATCTACGGACATGTGCTATAGAATAATTGTTTACATTTTCTATGATCACACAACAGAAAAGGAGAAACACTTTCTTTACTCCTGTGGGATAACTAAAAGATAATCTTTTGAAAATCAAAGTCTTCTTTCTTTCAGATTAAAGAGAGGCAGAATCTTACAGTTTTAACATGACTTTAGCTACTTTATTTGTGAAGAAAATTCACAAAGAGCACTCACTGTAGGCTAGTTAAATAAACTCTGCTGTAAATAAGCCAGGGAAACAAAGAATGTGCCTTATTCTCTTAGGAAAATCTCAACAATACTGAAAAGATAATTAAAAATGCTTTTTGGAAAACTATCACTCTCAAAGGTTATGTGCGTGAACATCTGAGTGCTGCACATTAGAGAATACTTAACACTTCCCCAGGACAGATCTCCTCTGCCTCACTGTGGTAAAAATTATTTAATCCTGCTCTGGAAGCTGATCCTTTAGTGGCAGTCAACTGACTAGATGATTCATCTGGAAGCTGCAGACAGAAGAATGCTAAAATTTCAATGACCCTACCCTGTGGCAGTCCCTACTGGATCATTTGGGACATGTTCTAGTCTTTCAGTTATTTCTAATTTGGATGAAAAAAATGGTGCTGCCTAGCCCACTGCAGTGTTTATTTATTGTTGAGTCTTTGGGGACTTTTCTATAGCTACCTTGCATTATTTGTCCCACTCCCAGCCTCTTTGGTGCTGGGGATTGAACCCAGGGCCTTGTTTATGCTTACATGCACTGTGAGGTATATCCCCTGTCTATCTTCCTCCTTTTAACTAAATAACTGTCTATTCCAAAGCTTATTTATTTATTTATTTTTTTGTGGTGCTGGGGATCGAACTCAGGGCCTTGTGCTTCCTAGGCAAGCACTCTAATCACTGAGCTAAATCCCCAGTCCTTCAAAAGCTTATTTTGTCCCTTTTTCACTTTTAAATGGGCAGTAGAAAGTAGAAGCCATAAAGAAGTCATTCCATACTCCAGCCAGAGAGTTCATGCTAGCTAGACTTTTTTTGAACCTCACGGAAGACTTTCTTTCTTTTTTGAGGGGTGGTGCTAGGGACTGAACTCATGGCCTTGTGCTTGCTAGGCAAGTGCTCTACCATTTGAGCTAAATCCCCAACTCCTCAAGGAAGATTTTCTAAACCAGTTTGATAAACTCATCTTGAACCCCATGATCATTGTGTGTGCTACATATGTTGCAAACAATGGTGTATAATCATTCAACATACAATTATTTATTGGGTTCCTAATAGGTACAGGGTACTTTTAGTGCAGAAGCAGTATTAATAAACAAGAGAAACCTGCCCCTTTGGAGTCTAGTTGGCAAGAGACACAATATAAACAGACAAGGATTTTTTTCAAGAAGCAGCAGAAGTTCACAAGAGTAATAAAACGGGATTAACAGACTAGAAAATGAGAGACAAGAGTAAGAGCTACTTTAGGTAGGCTAAATTGGAAAAACAGCAGTTTGTGGCCCGGGGATGTAGCTCAGCAATAGAGCACACTTGCCTAGCAGGCCCAAGGTCTTGGGTTCAATTGCCAGTAGTTCAAAAACAAAACAAACCCAAAGACCAAATCAAACAAACAAAAGAAATAGGTTCATGTGGAAGATATCATGTAAAAATACAAAATAGCTGTGCTAAGGCAGAGGCATGATGAATTTTAACATTGTTTTAAAACTTCTTATAAAAATTAATTCATGTAACTCAGGAACGTAGTTTTATATTAGCAGATAGGGCAAGTTAAGTAGTTTTCCCTACCCTTCTTAAGATAGTTTAACACTGTTTTTCCTCTATAAGTCAAGATTTTTTCTCAGTCCTTCGTGATTTTAATGAAAGTTGGAACCACATAACTAAGTTAACTCCAAGTGCTGAAAGGAGTTCAGAAAATATTTGAGCTGTATCAGTCCAAACTGCTTGAATGAAAAAGGGTAAAAGGATTAGTCAGTGGTTCCTACACAACCAGATACCCAGAAACATGAAGTTTGGGCTTGCACAATATTGCTTTTCAATATTACTCTTTAGCTATTCTGTTTTATCCTATTTCCTTTTCAAAATCTCTGTTTTGTTTTCTCTTGAGCCGGGGATCGAACTCAGGGCCTTGTGCTTTGCTAGGCAAGCACTCTTAACCACTGAGCTAAATCCCCAGCCCTAAAATTTCTTCCTATATACAGTACACTGATTAACTTTGAAAAATACTACACCATACAGTAGAATTTGGACACTCACCAGAAACAAAGCTAACGCTTTGGGTACACTGAGATTTTAAAAAATTGTCCATTTATGCCATATGCCTACTTACCTTTGTATCTACCATTTCCTTTGCCAGAAATGCCTTTTTACTACCCAAGCAAGCTCTAATTCAGGGTCAGTAAACTATAGCCAGAGGCTAAATTACTACACTGATGGTTTGTAAATAAGTATTTGGAATACTGCCACACTCATTAAACAGAATTGAGTAGTTACAACAAAGACGATGTAACTTAAAATATTTACTATCTGACCCTTTTCCAGAAAGCAAAACAAAAATGAAACAAAAAGGCTAAACTTCTGCTCTGACTCAAGTTCCATCTCCCTTTCACAGTTGTTTCCAGGTTCCTGAGAGATTTCACCTCTTTTCTTTTCTATGTGAGAGGAGTTATTGTTCTGAAAGACTACAGTACTTACACATCTGAAATAAAGGCAAGAGACCAGTACTAATTAACCTGTTCCCCGTTTCCTATCAAGATATTTACCACACAATGGTCAATACATGCTATAAATTACAGAAAACAAACCTGCATGCTGGACACTTTGATTTGCTTGTAGCTGGGGGGCTCCTGAATTCCCAGGGGTGGTTGCTGTCGTGGAAGGCACCTGACCTTGCATAAAGTTCGGATTGGCCTGTCCTGCTGAGAAGCCAGGTGGGAGGCGTTTAGGCATTCCTTAATAGAAAACAATGAGTAAGGCAGTTACCTAGCAAATTTATACTCTTGCTTAGATATGGAATGAATAAGGAAGGATGAGCTGCATGAAGTCTCCACTGGCTTAGCTCTCTCTGTCAGACAGGTAGGATCTTTAATAATAAGGTTGGGAAAGATGGTTAAAAAAATCAACACAATCTTTTACATGAGCATTGTCAAAATGAAAAAGAAATACTGAAAAATTTACACTTAGAACATGCCAAGGAAAAGATGGCAATCTGCTCCCTAAATGTGATCTGAGGCCATGCCACAGCAAGGTTTGAGGGCTCACTTTTCTCTGTAATACAATGGATTTCAAGACTTTACATTCTTTTTAACACAGGCACCAAAGCAATATGCTAAATTCTCTCATATTCAAACAAATCGATATGAAATACTATAAAACAAAGAGCTGGGTCCTGATATCAAGGATAGGTCATTTTCCCCCACTCAGAAGGAAATGGATGACAATCTCCTTTGCAGAAAATTTCCCCCCAGTGTTAATGCTTGTCTCTTTGGAAGGGACAGGAGATTACAAACAGTTCACAGGAGCTTCAAAGTGAGGCTATTTTAAACTTAACATTTGCCTTCCCCTCGTAAGGTTTGCTGTGATTCTGACAGCTATGGTACCAAAAACCATGATCTAATGGAATCTTATTCAAGTATCACTTCCTTTTAGGAAGGCCTAATTTTAGAAAACAAATTTGTAGTAAGGAAAATCTCAGACCCAATCAGTTTTTATAATATAGGCCTTGATGTGGCCAGATCACCTAGGTGAGCATATCATCTACCCTATGAAAGAATTAAGAACTAAAGCTCACTTAAATTTTTCTGGTATTTGTCCATTTGTTTTTTTAAGGGCCAAATTTTCAATGCCTTGAAAAACTCTCGGTAGACAAATATGCATTTGCATATGTCTTTCTTTAGCAATGAGAAGTCCCCATTTGCATTCTTCCATTGTAATTAAATCAGTAATCACATTTGCAGGAGGGACTACCCAGCTTCCACTGATCTAGGGTTAGAAGCCCAGAACAGTGAAGTGTGGAGCTGAAACATTCTTGCATTTTCTAAAAACTTCTTAGGATTCAAATATTAGAGCCTGCATGTCAACAAAACTAATTATAGGAGAGTGAAAAGACTGATGAGCAACTTAATTTCACCAGAAACCATGGGAACATGCCTTTGCTATGTTGTGCTAAAGATGCAAGGGTTTTTTCTGGGTAGGCAATGGGTGTCTTTTGGTGGGGATATGCTTATCACATGACAGTATTACTGACATTCTCTATACCTTACTGAAAAGCTCCAAGCACATTCATGTGCACTAGATCAATGATTAATAAGAATAAATAATAAACATGGAGATGGATAAGTTTTACTGTAATCGTTTTACCTCTCACACATTAAGCTCCATTGCTTTTTCTTCATACAAGAGGCACCTTACAAAATAAATAAATAAATCTCCTTTAGGTATAACTAGTGGAATTCCCTCTCTAAGGAGCAGGCATTGGCATTATAAAACTATAAAAGTCAATGATTTCTGAACTTATTCCCCTTTAATACTTTAATCAAACTTAACAAAGACCATGCTTAATATTTTACCAACTAGTATTGATCAAAATTTTTAACCAGAAGGGTATTTTCCCCAATAAGACCTGTATTCATCTTTTCATTTTTGCTCTACTGTATGACCTCAATTTTTCCAACAGCTGAGAAATTTTTGTTAATAAAACTCATGTTTCTTCTGGACAATTTACTAGTACAAGATTAAGCAAAAAATAATTTGAAAAACAAAATTTTTCTATTGAATTTTACCTTTTTTTTTTTTTTTGTGGTCCCGGGGATCGAACTCAGGGCCTTGTGCTTGCAAGGCAAGCACTCTAATCACTGAGCTAAATCCCCAGCCCTTTACCTGCATTTTTATCCACACAGTTAGCTTATATACAACCAGTAAGATGCTGCATAATGTATCAAGATAACAATGCATTGAGTTAACTAAGTTATATCAAGTGTCACCACCACATCAGAAAACGAAATAATTATATCCTTGTTTCACTTCCTCCATTAATGCTAAAAACTGAAGTTCTACTCAGATCTATCTCTAGCAAATTTACCAATACAAATAGCTTCAGTGTTCCTCACCTCCTAGGCTTGGATGTAAACTCTGTGGCCCCTGGTTTGGTGGTGGTGGCTGCTGCATCACCATGAAGTTAGGTGGCACATTTCCCTGTTGAACCATAGGATTCCGACCCGGAGAGCTGACAGGCTGCTGAAATCCCTGGGGAAGTGGGTTATTTTGAGGTGGCCTTGGTCCCATCTGCTGCTGAGTTTGGTTAACCGTTGGGGAGGATGCAGGGGATCCCTGCTGGAAGGAGGAGGGTGAGGAGGCAGGAGACTTGTTGGTGAGGTGGGGCTGCTGCAGGGGGGTTGGGACCCTGGAGGGCCCTCCCTGCATACTCTTCATCTGAGGAGCTGTGAACTGGCCTGGGTTGCTCATCTGAGAAAAGTTTGCATGGGCTTGTGAGGCTTGCTGGCTGCCAAAGGGATATGGAGGGGGAGGGTGGGAAGGTGTCTGTACCGTGGCTAAGGACGGTCTTGCCTGGAGTTGCTGTTGAATTGGGCCAGGCAAGGGAGACTTCTTCCACCCTTGGTTTGCAGTCATTGTGCCCAGAGAACCCTGGGCTGGAGGAGGCTGAAGGGTTCCAGAAGGCAGCTGGTTCCAGCCTGGAGGAACAGGCACCTGAGCTGGGGCAGTAAACTGGGGTCGAATTCCCTGTGGCTGTTGCTGCTGATGTTGCTGTGGGGGTCTGGCCTGCAACTGTTGTTGTTGTTGTTGCTGCTGCTGCTGCTGCTGCTGCTGCTGCTGCTGTTGCTGCTGCTGCTGCTGCTGTTGCTGCTGTTGCTGCTGTTGCTGCTGCAGCTGGGGAAAACTAGCTGGGTTCATTTGTCGGTTCACAGGGACAGGCTGCATTGGGTGATGTGGAGGAGCTAAAGATCCTGAGGGATGACTCTGCTGCGGTATATGGAGCCCAGAGAGGAGTGGATCCATTGCATCTATTTAAAGATAGCCAACAAAGCAATAATCAACATACTGCAACCTATATCCTAGAGCAGAAGCCTGGATCTACTGGTACCATTCAAGTTCATGAGCACCTTCTATGTGTACAGCATATCCTAATGATGATAGAAAAGATGAATCCTGTCTTAAAAAGAGATTATGGTCCAGTAGTGGATATAAGAGCAGAACATAAAATGTGGACAGCAGTATTTTCCAAATTGAATAAAAACAGACTCAGCATGTAGCTCAGTGTGATGGCCCTGCGTTCAATCCAGCCTACCACTCCAAGACACAGAGTATTACTGATAAGAGTATAATAAGAAATTGTGAGAAGAAAATGAAAACATTTTTCTGAGACAGGGTCTTGCTGTGTAGTTCAGGCTGGCCTTGAATTTACCATGTAGCCTAAGGCCGGCCTTGAACTCACAGCAATCCTCTAGCCTCAGCCTCCTGGGTGCTGGGATTACAGGTGTATGCCACCATGCCTGGCTGAAAATGGTAACATTCAGTTTGAAGAAATCAGGGCAGATTTTGTAAAGCATGCAGCATGCATCTTGAGCATGGTAGTTAGGAATTCAACATCAGAAAACAGAATTTCACAATTATCTCTGCAATAAGTTCCACCTTCTTCAACCTTCAAAGACTGGGAGTCATTACCTGACTGAGAAGTAGGGCGAGGGGTTCTGGGCTGCAGTTCTGGATTGGTGCCTGGTGCCATCATGGAAGATGACATGTTTCCACCCTGGGGTATCATAACAGCGGCAGGGCTGGTCATCCTTATTAATCCTAGAAAAAAAAAGTCCCTAGATAGTATACTGATTTGGCACTATTTTTGTTTCTGATCACCTATTTCAAAAATATGAAAGAGTATGAAAAAATTTTATGCCCACCTTTTTAATATCTAAAATCTCTGCCCTATCTCCTTCAAATATTTATGTAGATGTAGCAGAAGCTCCCTCCCTTACTGTAATTAGTGTTAACAGTTCTATATTTATTTACCTCTTCTGCATATACGGATAAACTGAGTAGCATTTTTGTATGTTTTTAATTTTCGTGTAAGTGCCACCACACTACATATACTCTTTTTCAGCTTCCTTTTTCACTTAATATTATTTTTTAAAGTTTATTCCTCTTGATTGCTATTAAGTACTTCATTAGATAGAACCATACATCCAACTTCCTACTGAGGAATACCAAATGTGTACTTTTTTAAACTTTTTATTCTCACAATTGTGTAATGTCATGTATTTGTCATGAATTCTTATCGATAGGTAAGAATGCTTTTAGATACAAATTTCATATGTACTAGTCTCATTATTCCATTCTAAATATTTTCCAATTTCCATGATTTTTTTTGGGGGGGGGGTGGTGCTAGGAATCTGACCCAAGGCCTCATGCATGCTAAGCAAGTGCTCCACCAATGACCTATATCGGGGTGGTGAACCTATGGCACGTGTGCCACAGCAGGTTGTTTGTATCACTGAAAGCTCTGAAAGGTTTGCCATCACTGACCTATATCATCAGTCCTGATGATTGTTTTCTTATATCATTAGGTATTTAGAACGTAGTTCTAAATTTATAAAAACATGGGGTATTTTTGTTGGGTTCTTTTGTTGTTGTTTGTGGTACTGGGGTCAAACTCAGGGCCTTGCACATGCTAGGGACCACTGAGATATATATCCCCAGTCCAGGTTGGTTTTTGTTTTGTTTTTTAATCACTGATTTGACTTAATTGCATGATGTTTAGAGAACAGGATCTGTTGTGTTATCAATATTTGGCATTTACTGAAACTTGCTTTGGGAATAATCTATACTCAATTTGTGTAAGTGTTGCATTATACTTGAAAAGATTAAGAATACTGAGTTATTACTGCATGGTATCTACATATGTTCATTACATAAAACTAATTATGTTATTCAGGTTTTCTTTACCGATTTTTTTATAAGCTTGACTCATTGGTTACTAACACAGGTGTGTTAAAAATCTCTAATGGGCTGGGGGTTTGGCTCAGTGGTAGAGCACTTGCCTAGCAAATGCAAGGCCCAGAGTTCAATCCCCAGCACCCTTCCCCCACAAAAAAGAATCTCCTCTAAAATTAGTGCTCTGTCTCAGCTACCTGGAAGACTGAGGCAGGAGGATTGCGAGTTTGAGGCTAGTCAAGGCAACACAGTGCCATTCTGTCTCAAAAATAAAACAAAACAAATTAAGGAGCAAAATAAAAGATAAATAATAGCAAACAGGGAGATAGATCTTTTGTAAATGGGGAAGCAGACCAAGAGATGGAGTGAGGGGGGAAGGATGTGAGAAAGGGGTTGGAAAAAGAATGAAAAAGTGTTATACATACATATACCAACTCATGATGAATATAATCATTATGTACTGCAAAAATGTACTAATAAAAATAAAAATTAAAACAAAATGTAAAAAAAAATGATTGCTACCTCCATGTACTTCTTTTTTTTTGGTGCCAGAGATTGAACTCAGGGCTTTGTACTTGCAAGGCAAGCACTCTAACCATTGAGCTAAATCCCCAGCCCTTCTTTTGTTATTTTTAGGCAAGGCTAGTAAGTACATAAAATTTAGCTATCTTCCTGGTAAATTTTTCCTTCTGTATTATACCACTGCTCTGTTCATATGCTCTGTATATGTTCTTACAGGAAATATATAAAATATTTCAAAATAACAAAAGAACATACAGCTAAACCTGAAATTACTACTCTTGCTATTTCTTTTTTAACAGTGTTCATAGTCCAATTACTGGGATAGTCTGATTTACTTTACCATTCTATGATTTCTATTTACCTTTCTCTTCCTATTTTTCCTTAATTTTACTGGATTGATTTTTTTTTCATTATGCCCTTTCTACCTTTCCATTATGAGTTTAGAAGTAGTACATTCTATTATTTTACTGGTATCTTTAAACTGTCAATGGACACATCTGACTTAAGAGTCTAACAATATATGATCATCATTATTACTAAATAAGTCAGTACTCCTTTAGATTTACCCCATGTTTACCAATTATTTAGCTCACCATTCCTTCTTAGATCTTATTTCTTCCATCTTAGGTTCAATTTTCTTCTTCCTGAAGTACATCCTTGAGCAGTTCAATTAACAAGGGTCTGTTAATGGTAAATTCTCTTAGTCTCTTTGAAAAGGTCTTTATTTCTACTACTCTTGATAGTATAGCTACATTTAAAAGTCTAGGCTATCAATTATTTCCTCAGCACTTTGAAAATACTATTTTGGAGGGGGCGCTGGGGGTCAAACTTGGGGCCTTGCACTTGTTTGACAAACACTCTATCACTGAGCTAAAATCCCCAACCCCTGAAAATACTATTTTAATGCTTCCTGGCTTCCAACATTCCTGTTGAGAAATCAGGTGTGAATCTGAGACTTTCCTTTGTAAATAATTGGTCTTTTATTTGGGCTGCTTTTAACATTCTATCTTTTGTATTCTATAGTTTTACAATATTGTGTTTAGACATGAATTTATTTTTAATTGTTGTGCTCAGGATTACTAGGCTTTGATACTGAGGACTTATGTCTTTTAGTAGTTACAGAAAAATTTCAGGTAGTCTCTCCTTAACTCTTATCTCTCCTCATTTCTTTATCTTCTTTTGGAACTCTTTTAAAACATATGTTTTTGTTTGTTTGTTTGTTTGTTTGTTTTGGTGCCGGGGATTGAACTCAGGGCCTTGTGCTTGGCAAGTACTCTAACCACTGAGTTAAATCCCCAGCCCTTAAACACATGTTAAACCCTCTCATTTTATCCTTTATGTCTCTTGGCATCTTTCATATTTCTTCCTCTGTATTTCTGTCTACTGCATTCTGGGTGATTTCTTCAAATTCAACATCAAACCCAGCTATTTCTAATTTGCTGAATAAGTAATTTACTTCGATGTTTTTAACAATTTATACAAGTTCCATTTTTCTCCAAAAATCTCTCTTTATGCTTTGATAATAATCTTGTTTTCTTCTTATGATTTTCATTAAGCACTCTGATATTCTTATTATGTAAAATTCTGGAAGATGGAAATCAAATTCTAAATTTATTTTAAGCTTATTTATTACTAAGAGAAGTCTGCAATGGTCTGGGTTGAGAATGTACCTCTCTACAACTTTGGCAATTATCATTTAATGTTAATGACTTAGTCATTCCTGGGTCATTTCAGTAACAAAGGTCTAATATGTAAGAAGGGAGAGAAGATA
This sequence comes from Hystrix cristata, assembly GCA_004026905.1. NCBI lineage: Eukaryota > Metazoa > Chordata > Mammalia > Rodentia > Hystricidae > Hystrix > Hystrix cristata. The sequence continues at coordinate 74,238 of PVJO010003256.1, read as the reverse complement.
ACTCAACAACCACCATTGTTCCAACCCACAATTAAAGCCCAGGTCAAGACAGACAAATTTCCCATTTGCCTCTCTGGTCAGAGGGTGACATCTGACATTTTTCTAATCTTTTTTCACTGAAAATTCTGGCCTCTTGGGAGATTCTTAATTCTAACTTCATTTTTCACATGAACCCAAAGCAAGATTTCATCTTTTATTCCTTCTTGGCTATTAAAACTCAAATCTCTTGGGGTTGGGGATTTAGCTCAAGTGGTAGAGCACTTGTCTAGCAAGCGCAAGGCCCTGAGTTTGATCCCCAGCACCAAAAAAAAAAAAACAAAAACAAAAAAACCCTCAAATCTCTTAGCACTTATAAAATCTCCTTTGCTTACTGCTGTTTAAATTTTCATATTTGACTTCTTATTTTTGCTCTGGTGAGTTCTTCTGCTTTCTTATAAGCTCACCTATGCATTAAATATTATATTTTATCCAGCATTTTTAGATGTTTTATAGTTGAAGGGGCCAGTGGGGTAAACATGGGTAAACATTTATCCGTTGAAAACAGATTTGTTTCTTAGGAATCCTACCCTATTTTTCAAACCTGGTAATTTGGACAGTAAAAAAATCTCAAGAGATGAGAAAAAGGTTTTCTTGGTCTACAGTGAGGTTCCTATTCCCAGAAATTTTCAAGTACATGCTGACTATATGCTCAGTAGTGACACCATAACATGCATTTCTAGTAGTAGGTAGGAATTTGGACCAGATTTGTGGTTCACACCTACAGGCAGTTTTATTCCCTGGGGACACTTAATAATGTCTGGAGATATTTTTAGTTGGCCTAGATGCAGGAAAGGAACAGTGGTGCTACTGGCATCTGGTAGATAAAGGCCAAGGATCCTACTAAACATTATACAATGCACAGGACAGCCCCTCACAGCAGAGAATTATTGGCACAAAATATCAATAGTGTTGAGATTAAAAGTCCTGGCTTAAAGGATTATTATAGCATCCCCACAAATCTTGAAATTCTATAGGCCATGAAAAAAATAGGATATAGATTCAATTTTAGTTGCAAAAGGATTTTGCTTATCAATTAACTTTCTATTGCCAATGCTAAGGAAATAGTGCCAAGAATAATTGATAAACCGAGATTTCCTAGATATACAATAGCATAGTCACTTCTTAGTCTTTTAGAAGGGATTTAAAGCCACTTACCCTGGAAAAATTTCTGTTTAGTTTAACCTAATATTAAATTTTGTTTGCATCTTTTAAATCTCAACAGACATATAAGAAAAGGAATTCTAAAATATGCAATATGAAGGACTGGGGTTACAGCTCAGCACTGGAGTACTCGCCTAGCATGAGTGAGGCCCTGGGTTCAATCCTCAATACCACACACCCATGCCATGTATATGGTAGTTTTATATATATATACACATACACACACATTACATGTATATATACATATATGCATATTACATGTATATATACATATATAAATACATACACATTTACATACGCGTATATGTGTGTATATATATGTATATATGTAGTACAAAAGATAACTGGGGATTAAAATCCCACAGTTAAAAAGATAAGTGTGACTGGGGATCATTACTAACTGATTATTCCTAGAACTTTTATTCCCTATGTTACCACAGTCAGCATTCCTCATTAAATACCAGCTTAACCTGATTAATTTTCCTATGTTGGTAATGAACTACAGCACTATAATTCATACTTCCTAGAGATGCTTATAAATATGCTTAGTATTTGCCAGATAGTAGCGTAAGAAAGCTCAGTTAGTATGTTAACCACTTAACAATTTACCCTGAGCATCACTCAGACAGTGTGTTTGTTTATGGACTATCCCGAGCGTCACTTGGGCAGGTGTCATTTCAACCAATCAATTCTTGTATTAAATAAATTTGATCAAATTGTCATTTTTATATTTCCTGTTATCTTATATAAAAAGTAATGGGAAAAATATGCAATTTTTGGTCATCCTGTATTTAAATAATTGGACTGGTAAGTGGTTAATGGTTTGTTTACAAATGGAGTCTTAACATTTTAAGCCTGAAGGGAATCTGTAGTACTGTTTCCAGGACAAAATTAAAGATGTTTTCAGGCAACTAAGGCCAGAAAATGTTAAGTCCTTTGACAGGAGTTGAGATCAGAACCCTGACTTCCTGACTCTCAATGCCGGGTCTATTCATTATTTCACTAAGTATATACAACTTGGCTAGGTTCTTTCTTTCCATTCTCCATCTAGCACTGTTCTTTCAGTAGTGGCAACCTTATCACCTGTAATTTTTCATTGGCATGCTTTAACACTAAATGCTTGGGCTTCTGTGGGGAACTATATCTATGTACAAGACATCAGGCTGGGTATTTTCCATCTACTATATAGTATACCACATTAGCCCAAAACCCCAGGTTTTGAAATATACCAAAAAAAAAAAAAAAAAAAAAAAAGAGCAACTGAGGAAATGTTTGTTGCATGGGTGGACTCATCTACCAACAAGCATGAACTCAAAAGATGGTGAACTTTATTATCTCATTTTAAAGTGAAGAAACTTACTGGAGGAAGTACAGTAAACAGCTTAAGGTAACTAGTAAGTACAGTTTCAGCGTAAAAAACTAGTTCCAATTCTGTGGCCAGGGCTGGGTATTTAGCTCAGTGGTTAAGAGTGCTTGCCTTGCAAGCACAAGGCCCTGAGTTCGATCCCCAGCACCAAAAAAACAAAAAAACACAATTCTATGGCCAGTCAAGTCCTCAGCTATAGTTCACAACAGCTTATAAACTGACCTCCTCTATCCTTCACTATTTCTTCAAGAATTGCTGTGGTAGGCAGGGAATGGAATGATTGGACAGTTTCAGGCTCTTACCCTATTTCAACTATAGCAGCTATGCTTTTGTTTTATTTGAATAATGGGTCTTGCAGCTGAAAAGGTTCGAAAGCCACCAATATAGTGAAAAGAGTGCTGAATTAGGAATTAGGACATCTGTGATGTTAGGCTACTACTACCTGACCCTGGGCAAATCACTTTCTGTGAATTCAATAGCTTCTTCAGCTTTAAATAATAGAGCCAACTCAATTCTAATGGTCTGTGAATCACAGAATGTTGAGTTCAATCTCTGAAGAAATTTCAGGATTACTAGAAAAGGAAGCAGTTTATAACCCTCTCAAATTGCCAAGACATAAAAACATATTCTCCCACATTTATAGATTCCACAGAAGCACACGAGAATTCTTAGCTTACAAGTTCTTGGCCTCAGAGAAAGTGGGACATTCTCCACTGTACTATAAACATCTTGAGGGTGGAAAATGTTTTATTCATTTCTATTTCCAACGCTTAGCATAGGTCCTGCCATACAACAGGAACTCAGGAAATGTTTACTACATGGCTCAGTATACATCAGCCTTTAGATAAAACATTATAAAGACTATATGCTTCATGCTCTACAATCCTGGCCTCCTGGGAGTGACTCATGCCTTACTTCCCTCATTTAGTAAACAGAGATGTAGATGTGCCCTTGAGCCCCTGCCTATCTTGCAGGACTTAAATGATCATATTTTAGCAACAAAGCCAAAAAAAGATATTAGTAAAATGTCATACCACTGAGGAGGAGGTCTTACCTGGACCACCTGCCATGGGAAATCCTGCCTCCATTCTAACTGAATTTCCAGCTCCCATGGGTCCATTCATTCTTACATCCTGACTTCGATTCTGAGCCAAAGCCAGATTAATAGCACCTTCTCCTGAAAATGACAGTCAAATTATAAAAAAGAAATCATCAGAATAAAATACAAATTTAAAAGAGGTACATGGCAGCCTTAGTTTTCTGGGTTTCAGAAGAATTAGTTAGTTTACCACCACAGAAAAAGGGTGGGTCAATATTATACAGGCCTTTCTTCAACTCATCTGCGCAGGTTTACTTACATGAAACAGAGGAGCATAACCAATTCTACTTAGAGTAGGGCAAATGGGCAATCATTAATGATGCTTAATATCATAAGGAGCTCAGAACTCTGAATATTTATTTTTGACCAGCTCACAATTTGTCTGTGTATGTGTGCTCAAGGATACACAGGAAAATATATTCTCAGACACTCTCCAAATCCTAGATTTCTTTTGGGGAATTTACAACCAGGAGGTAGAGATATGTGGAGTTTTAATAGAGCAAGAAGATACGATGATGTGGGGACACTGTAATACTTGTGACTAAAATAGCAATTTCCTTTCAATAACTGCAATACAAAAAGATTTCTAGCACAGAAATCCATGCAAAGCAGGTAGGTTGCTACTACTGTACAACTGAGACACTTGATGATAAGACAAACATTTGTATAGGACTTTGTTTTTGTTTTTGGGAGAATGCTGTGCATGTACCCAGGGCCCTGCACATGCTAAATATGAGCAATGTGCTAACTCCTAGTTGCTGTATAGGGTTTTTAATACTCACAAAATTTTACCCCTTTTGAGCTTCACAACAGCCTAATAGGTAATATACTAAGTGGCCCAATTGAGTAGACCCTGAACTTAGAGGCAACATAAAAAAGGTCTCTAAAACAAGTTTCAGAATGGTTCTTGTGCTTAATCCACAATTTTGACTATTGTTACCATGGAGAACACCACCACCTTGTGGACAGTTAAAATACAGCTAGCCTGTGGCTAAGGAGTCCAAAGGCTGCATTCCCAAAGTCTTGCCATATTCCAAGGTCTTGGTTTACAGTAGGATAAGAAAGCAGGAAGGAAATGAGAGTATGACAGTTTCCTTCACTGATGTAGGCCAGCTTTCTGTGTGTATTTTAACCAGGAAGGGTAGCTGGTCATAGGGAACAACATCTTACCCAAAAGGGAATAATCACTGAGGGATACAAGATACTTACTTGTCTATAGGAATTAAAAGAGAAAAAGAACACAGATCTTGAGAGTTTCCACCAATGAGAAATAACTTAAACTATACCAAACTTGCTAAGACATTCTAAACAGAAAGAGTTCTTGAGATGGTATCAGATCATGTCACTTCTCTACTTAAAATTGTGCCATTGTTTTGGAAATAAAAGCCAAACTTAAAAGAGCACAAAGCCTTGTTATCTAGTCCAGTAATGATCAGCAGAAACATGAGCCACACATGTAATATAAAATTTTCTGGAAGTCACAGTAAAAAAGGTAAAAAGAAACAGATGAAAATAATATATTTTATTGAACCAAATGCATCCATGTATTATTATATCAACATATAATTAATACAAAAGTTACTAATGGGATATTTTACATTATTTTGGGGAGTACTCTTTAAAATCCAATATATTTTGTACTTACAACATATGTCAGCGTGGACCAGCTACACTTTTAGTGCTCAACAGTCCAGCTCTAACTCTTGCCTACCTTTTTAACCTCACCTCACATCATTCTCTCCTTCGATAACAAGGGTCTGGCCTCACCAGTTTTTAGTTTCTTAGTCACACAAAGCTGCATCTCACCTCAAGGCCTTTGAGGGTACATGTTGTTTCCTCTGCCTGAAAACAGTTCTCTGCACTTGTCACATAAGCCAGCTTCTCACAATTTTCATATAATCTTAAAGGCCACATGCCCAAACGGGCCTCTTCCACCATCTTATCCAAGGTCAGATCACCCTTATCAGAACATCTTATTTATTTTTTCAGAGCACATCTCATGAAATTACTTGTTCATTTGTTTTCTTATCTGCTTCCCCTATCACCATAGAAGTTAATCATAAGTCTGCTTTAGTTGTTTACATCTGTTGTTCCAGCAAAACTATTAATAACATTCTCTTTCACTCTCAAAAGTGTCCTTAGATGATAAATTATATTGTCACCTAACTGTATCCTTTATACACAGAAGAGTACTAGGTACTCAGTAGCTATGATGAGTAGTCAGCTTACAAAGAATTATAGACTTTTTCCATAAGATAAATCCATTTCTGGAAAATCTCATATCCTATAGAAAAATCTCACACTGAAAAACACATTTGATGGGAAAAACAGGGTTGGGGCAAACTCAAAACCTATGAGACTTTGTAACCAGAACTCTAATAAACACAGTAATTAGTGAAGCAAAATACTCCAAAACAGTGGAGTGGAAATGCCTGGTTCCAGATGCCAAGATATCGCAGATGCAGTGATTCTCTGAAGCAGTGGGGCTGCTATCAAAGGAGGCACAAAAGAAAGTGCAACCAGTCATAAACTGAGAGTCATGCAAGGCTGGGAATGCATGTCTGGCAAAGGTACTGAACATAAATTCTAATTCTTAACTTTTTTAAAAATAGAGATGAAAGGACTCCAACCCATGAAGTGACTGAACTAAAGGCTTTTTTTTCTTATGGACAATTTATAATTCAATTTCCACTATACCAGCTGTTTTTTTAATAGAAAAAAAACCTACATATGAATAAACACAATTTCTACATTATACTGTTATTATTGCCCTAGTTGGCAACTTCGTATAAACTAAATGATGTCAGAGAAACACAGGTAAAGAGTACTTGTGGCTCCCAAACTTGCCGGTGAGGGGTTCACAAACTACAGCCTATGGGCCAAGTCTAGTCCACTGCCTGTTTATTTAAACATAGCGTTACTGGAGCCCAACCACATTCATTTGCACATTACCTATAGCTGGCTGTTTTTGCCAAATCACAAAAGAGTTGAATATGTGACAGAGTTCTTATGGCCCACAAAGCCAAAAATACTCCTGGCTCTTTTTTTTTTTTTTTTAAACTCCTGGCCTTTTATAGAAAAGTTTGTAGACTCTTGCTTTAGATCACTATGAACTTATAGAAGGGTCACTAAATGTCCTCAGAAAACTCAGACTTAGGATTACTCCCCCAACTCCCCAGCCAAAACTGAAAAAAGGAAGGGTATTGAGAGTATTCTTTAATGGAGAACGGACTGTTGGAGGAATAATCTGTTCCTCAATCCTGGCAGCAGACAACAGGCACTTGCTCTTCAACTACGAAAAGTCATTACCCTATTCCCTGGTTCACAACAGCCACAACTTTCACACCTGCCTCAATTCTGAGGAGTGCGGAAAGAGAGAAAGGGATACCACCTGGGACACATGGGTAGACTAAAAGTTGAAGAACTCTTTCTATATTATGGTAATCACTGTTATTTGTGAATTTCATAATTTTTGGGGGGAATGCTGGGGACCTAACTCAGGGCCTTGCACTTGCTAGGCAAGCACTCTACCACTTGAGCTAAATCCCCAGCTCTAGAAATTTCCTAATTTCTTACAATATTACCTATTTCGCTTCCTTGCTAGTACTTATGTTTTAATTTATGGCTATATTAAAAGAAAGCCAGTATTTTACCCTTTCAAGAACTTGTAGAAAGTAGGTCTGATTAAGAAAGTAAACTGGTGCTTTCTTCTCTAGCAAAAGTCCTACCAGTTAGGTTCCAAAGCTCTTTTAACTCAGGCACATAGGTGCCGGGTGTGGTAGTATATGCCTGTAATTTGAACATTTTCAAAAGGAGGCTGAGTCAGGAAGATCACTGAGAGTTCGAGGCCAGCCTGGGCTACATAGCGAATTCAAGGCCAGCTTGAACTACACAGCGAGACCCTGTTTCAAAAAACAAAAACAAAGTGGCTGTGGATTTAGCTCAGTGGTTAGAGTGCTTGCCTTGCAAGCACAACGCCCTGAGTTTGATCCCCAGCATGAAAAAAAACCAAAAAAATCCCCAAAACAAAACTCAGGTTTAAAAAAAAAACACTATGTACTCTGTAAAGTATAGTGAAAATGGCCATACTTCCTAAATGACTATACAGATTTAATGCAATTCCAATCAAAATACCACTAACATACTTCTCAGAATTAGAAAGGACAATCATGAAATTTATCTGGAACCAGAAGAGACCAAGAATAGCAAACACAATCCTGGGCAACAGGAGAAAGTTAGGGGGCATCACAATCCCCGACCTGAAACTATACTATAAAGCTACAGTGGTAAAAACAGCATGGTACTGGCACAAAGACAGACCCGAGGATCAATGGAACAGATTAGAAGGCACAGAAACAACTCCAAACACACTCAAATACCTCATCTTCGACAAAGGAGCCAAACACCCTCAATGGAAGAAAGATAGCCTCTTTAACAAATGGTGTTGGAAAAAATTGGCTTCACATGACAAAAACTGAAACTAAATACATGTCTCTCACCATGCACTAAACTAAAATCGAAGTGGGTCAAAGATCTAAACATAAAAACAGAAACACTAAATCTACTGGAGAATAAAATAGGAAGAACTCTCGAAGACATAGGGTTAGGAAAAAAATTTATCAACAAAACCCAGACTGCACGGGAAATAATACGAAGAATCAGTGCTTGGGACCACATGCTATTAAAATGCTTTTGCACAGAAAAAGAAATCACCAACAGAGCAGGGCGAAAACCCACAGACTGGGAAAAAATTTTTGCCAACTGTCCCTCAGACAAGGGTCTAACATCTAGAATATACAAAGAACTCAAAAACATCAAACCTTCCAAATTCAAAGACCCAATCCAAAAATGGGCATCTGAAATGAATAAACATTTCTCAGATGAAGAAATAAAAATGGTGAATAAATATATGAAAAAGTGTTCGACATCACTAGTCATTCAAGAGATGCAAATCAAAACAACATTAAGATTCTACTTCACTCCAGAAAGAACAGCAATTATGAAAAGATCAACCAATAACAAATGCTGGCGGGGATGTGGGGAAAAAGGAACCCTCCTTCACTGTTGGTGGGAATGTAGACTGGTCCAGCCACTATGGAAATCAGTGTGGAGATTCCTCAAAAAACAACAACTAGAGGTTCCATTTGACCCAGCTATTCCCCTACTGGGCATCTTCCCAGAAGAATTAAAATCATCATACCATAGCGATATATGCACAACCATTTTTATAGCAACACAATTTGTAATAGCTAAGTCTTGGAAACAACCTAAATGCCCAACAACTAATGAATGGCTAAAGAACATGTGGTTTTTTTACACAATGGAGTACTACTCTGCCATAAAAAAGGATAAGCTAGAGACATTTGTAGGTAAATGGATGTTCCTCAAGAACATACTCTTAAGTGAAATAAATCAGACACTCATGAGTACACATTGAATTGTTTCTCTGATATGAGTAACCATAAGGGTAAATAAGGTCAGAGAGGTGTAATAGGTATTATATAAAATGAAGATAATATTGAAAAGAGAGGAGAACTAGAAAGGAGGAAGGGGGAAAAGAAAGAAGGGAAAAAGGAAAGAAAGAGGAAAGGAAAAAAATGGGAAAATAAAAATAAACCTGCTGTAAATAGGGAAGGGGGGAACAGAAGGGAGGGGTGGGGAAAAGGGGAGAAAACCAAGATACATCATGTACAGGTACAAAAGAACGGGATGAATGTGAACATTATGTATACAATGTATCATACATGGTCTTGGTAAAAAAATAAAAATTAAAAAAAAAAGTATAAACAGGGTATATGTTGTTATTTTATCTAACAGTTGTTTGACTTTGCTTTACTCAACGGTTTATCCTATAGACTGCTGTGTTAATTTTACTTTTCTGGACCCTTTTAGATGCTAATAACCTAGTTATTAGACAATCAACTGGCTATTGTTTAAGCCATTATTTCCTCACTTATCAAATGATAAAATTACTTCATTTCTCAATCTATAGATAATCCTCTCTAAATAACCTTTGTTGGTATTACCCATCTTGGGACACAGCAACCTACAATCTTAGACTGCACAACATATGTGTCATTCCTAAATGGTAAACTTTTCAGCTGCTAAGGTTTCATGGAGCATTTAGGTTCTAAGTACATACAGGGTCAGTAGGGCCTGGCCTGCAAGAAGAAGGGAAGGCTGTTTGTATCAACACACAGGAGGGAAAGAGAGAGTTCTGGTGGGGCTGGGGATTTAGCTCAGTGGCTAGAGTGCTTGCCTTGCAAGCAAAAGGCCCTGAATTTAATCCCCAGCGGATTTTGGTTCACTGGGTTCCCCAAAGAGAAGAAATCCCTGTATATTCTCCTGCACTTGGTATTTTTATCTATCACAAGTACGTCTCCCTTACTAAGGTCATGAGTTCCTTTATGTTCGTAACAGCAAGGACCATATTTTATTTATCATTATATTCCCGGTGTTAAAGCAAAGTGGTACTATTATATGCTTTCTTTGCTTTCTTTAAACAGATGTTTAGTAAAGAGCCTAACAGGTACCAGGCAAGCCAGAGATATAACAATTAGCAAAAATAGACTTGGAACTTACAGTCCGTAGGGGAATAAAACAATAATCAAACAATGGCTTTAATGAAAGTGTGAGATAAATGATCTGAGACAAAGAGACTTTTGTGAGAACATATTACGAAGGACTGAAAATATATCCTCAAGATAAGCTAGTACTAGAAGGCTGTGTAGATACTAACTAGGAGAAGGGGAATGTTAGGGGACTAAACTCCATATACAAAAGAAATCAATGCAAATGACCTGTGGAAGCTGAAAAAATTGCACGTTTAAGCCATTAGAAACAAAAGAAAGGCTGAGAAACTGGAAAACGGAGAGGAAGAAAGTTAACCAGATAAGCCTGGATGAGAAGGTAGAGGTCAGACCACGCAAGGCCTTTGGTCATAGTAAAGGGTTTGGTCTTTTTTCTTTCAACAACAGTAAACAGAGTTTTAAGCTTGGTGTATAAGTATGTGTCTGTGTTGACCATATTTTTATTTTGAAAAGGACTGGTCCAGTGCAAGTATCTGAAAAATGACCACTGCTATAAAAGGGCCTCCTAATCTGTTAGATGAAGAAAATATTAAAAGTTTATTTGGCAGAAGGAAGCAACTGGAATTGGATACTTCTTTTTCCAGTACAATAATGGGGATTAAATCCAGAACCTTTGCATTGAACTATATCCCCAGCCTTCAATTTTTTTTTTTTGTTTGTTTTCGAGACAGGGTTTTGCTGTAAATTGCGCAGGCTGGTATGCCTCAGTTTCCTAGAGTGCTGGGATTACACAAGTGCATAATTATGCTGGATTAAATTCTGTATTCTTTAAAAGACAAATCAGTTCTTGGTCAGGGTACTAGTAAAATCAGTCCGAGATGGATGGCCAAAGTACCCAAAGGAATAGAGGCTGAGGGTACAGATAGTGAACAGCACTGGGACCAGGCAATAGCCTCAATTCCTCTTTACCCTAAGGTGTTGCAATGTGAAGTACAGGTTACATGAGCTACCTAGCATTCGGACGCATAAGAGCAGAGGAACAGACAAAGTAGCACTAGGAATCATGCTATTGTCTATTGCTCCTATATTTTGGTTAAAATGGGCACATGGCAAAGTAAAGAGACCTTCAATCTGAACGGAGAGGATCCCCAAATCCCGAAGCTGCTGGTTGTTGCTCTGAGCTAGGATCCGTAGCCGCTCTGCTGCTTCCCGGGGGATGTTGAATGTCACACGCACGCTGTTCCAGGGCTCTACCTTCTGTACCTTTAGCTTGCTGGATTCTTGGTCATAAAGGAAACAGAATAGTATTAGTAATTTTGTAGCTACTAGAAGATATGAAACAAGGGCAATTTAAGACTTCAGTTAAGCAGACTTCAAATGTAATCCCAGCTTTGCTTCTTAGTACCTGGGTGACCAAGAACATGTTTTTAAACTGACACCTTTGTCTTCTCTAAATCCATGAAAAGATAATACTGTACATGCAAAAAAAAACTCAGCCCAGTAGCTAACACACCGTAGGCACTGAATAAATGCAAAGAAGATGGAGTAATGAATATATGAAAGAGAGAGAAAAGTTTAAATTAGCTAACAAATGTTTACTCAGTTCAATGTATGTGAATAGAGACGCTGAGAATATATATGCTTCAACTTTCAAGTAAAATTCTACAAATACACTGGATGTAGATATGTCAGCTATAGAATATTAAGAGAATTTACAGCTACAATGTACTAAATTTATTTTAGTGAATGGCACTAAAAAAGAAAAGAGCACATTTATTCTTAACATTTTATAAAGTGTTAAGCAATTTTATCACTCCAAATTAATTATGTGCTTAGAATTTTAGTACTCATATTTTAATATTCACTTGGCATCTCTGTGCAAGATATTCATAGAGCTGGAACAAACACTTCTTTCACTGTCCTCTACATGCGTTAATCTAAGGAGGGATGAATAAGTCTCGGTGTTTTTCTATCTCTGATGTTTAAAATTTTTCCTACTTTAAACTAGAGTGCAATTTCTATTTGAAGTGCACTGAACTGAAGTAAAAGGCCAATATAAGTTTGACAACTAAAGTGCAGTTATGTTAGGAAACTGTTATTTAGCATTACGACAATTCTGACAAGAATTATACAACCTTCAGGAAATATTTTTAAAAGAAGATACAAAAGCAAATTGCTGGGAAACGTAGGTATCCACGTGCAAAAAATAAAGTTGAACCTAACACTATATATAAAAGTTGACCAAGATCTAGCACTCTTAGAAGAAAATATATGGTATGACATTCACAATCCTGGATTTGGCAGTGATTTTAGCAGATATTACACCAAAGACATGAGCAAGAAAAGAAAAAATAGAAAAACTGGACATCATAAAAACTTTGTGCATCAAAACACACTATTAACAGTAAAAAGGCAATTACAAAAGGGAGAAACTATTTACAAATTGTGTATCTGATAAGGGATCAAGTCTAGAACATACAGAGAACACTTAAAACTCAACCAACAAGCTGGGCATGGTGGTACACACCTGAAATTCCAGCACACTGGGAGGCTGAGGCAGGAGGATCACAAGCTTAAACCCAGCCCCAGCAATGTAGTGACTCAGTAAGACCCTGACTCAAAATAAAAAAAGGGCTGAGGAGGTATTTGCCAGGGTAAAGGTGCTGGGTTCAATCCGCAGTACCACAAAACAACAACAAAATTACTGAATTTCAAAACGTGCCAAGGATTTGAATAGATATTTCTTATCCAATTTTTTATTTTTTCTTTTGTTGCTCATGTCTTTGGTGTTGTATCTGTAAAATCACTGCCAAATCCAGTGTTCTAGTGTTCTGAAGCTTGTATCATACACTTTCTTCTAAGAGTGTCAGATCTGTGTTTCACTTTGAGTTAACTTTTGTATATGGTGTTAGGTCCAACTTTAGTATTTTGCATGTGGATACCTAGGTTTTCCAGTAATTAGCTTTTTAATCTTCTTTTAAAAACACTTCCTGGGGCTGGGGATTTAGCTAAGTGGTAGAGTGTTTGCCTGGCAAGCACAAGGCCTTGAGTTCAATCCCCAGCACCAAAAAAAAAAAAAAAAAAAAAAAAAAAAATTTCCTGAAGTTTGCACTGACTTGTCAGAATTGCTGTAATGCCAAAATAGTGTTTACTAACTGCAAAGAAGATATACAAACAGCAAATAAGCACATGAAGAGATACTCAACATCACTATCTATTACAGAAATAACAAATCAAAACTACAAAGAGAGCAGGGTAAGAGAGCAGGGTATGGTACATGCTTGTAATCTCAGCTACTCAGAAGGCTGAGAAAGAAGGATCACAGTTCCAGGCCAGTCTGGGTAATTCAATGACATCCTGCCTCAAAATTAAAAAAAAAAAATTTTTAAGGGCTGGGACTATAATTCAATGCAAAGAGTTCAATCCTCAGTACTGACTGACTGAATAAATGCAGTAATGAACAATTCTCAGGCCCAGCCAGGCCCTTATATTATCCTATCATATATGTCATATAATTATAGTTACAATGATGGTAATAATGGCAATTTCGACATAAAATTCTTTAATACTATATGTGTTAAATGATCCTTAACTATAGTTTTATAAAATACAACAAAAAGACTTTAAAAAAAACAACCAGCCAAGCCGGCTGTGGTGGCACACATGCCTGTAATCCCAGCCCTTGGGAGGCTGAGGCAAGAGGATAGCCACAAATTCAAGGCCAGCCTGGGCTACAAAGTGAGCTCAAGGCCAGCCCTGAACTACAAAGCGAGACCCTGTCTCAAAAAAACAAAACAGAAAAACCCAGCCTGCCTCTACACATCAACTCTCAAAGAAAAATTCCACAAACCTAAAAATAGAACCTAATTAGCACTTGATCAAATTAGTATTTGTGATAAAAGGATAAAATCTAGGTTTTTGCTGTGTCTGAAGGGATTAGATAACTGTGCTGAACAGAAAAGATGTTGAACATCTAAATCAAGCTTCGAAACCAACAAATGTCTACCAGACCCAATAAATTATCTACATGTGTGAAGAACTCAGGAGGGTGAGGCAGAAGGACTGCAAGTTCAAGGCCAGCCTGGGCAACTTAGTGAGATCTTATCTGAAAAAGAGGGACAGGGTGAGGATACAGCTCAGTGGTAGAGTGCTTGTCTAGGAAGCTCTAGGTTCAAAAAAAAAGAAGCCCTAGGTTCAATCCCTAGTAACCACAAACGTACAAAATAAACTGTGTGAAGAGGCCAGATAGGAACTGTGATTAAAAAAAACATGCTCTCAATGGCAGCTGCAATTTAACATCTTCTGGGAAAGGAGGAGAGCTTGACGTTATTCTTAAAGACAAATTTAAAAACTGGAATTTTAATTAAAATATCTCAATTTTTAAATTTAAAAACATTTTAATATTCTGGCAGTGCTGTGGATCAAAGCCAGGGTCTCATGTGTGCTAGATGAGCACTACATGAACTACATCCTAGACCTTTTTTTAATTTTGAGACAAGATCTCATTAAGTTTCCTAGGTTGGCTTTGAACTTGCAATCCTCCTGCCTCAGTCTCTTGAGTAGCTGGGATCGCAAGCATTTGCCATCACACCTGGCTCAATTTTTAAAGCATTGCAATGAAGCTCAAATATTAAAAACAAAACACCCAAACACTAAAATGAACAAATAACACATGACTGCAGACTGGATTCAAAAGGCTCTTAGTGACCTCTGATAAAATTTAAGGGAACAAATTTCAAACACACTATACATAAACTCATAAAATAATAGATTTTTCTAAGGTTTAAGGGGCCTTAAAGATCCAGTTTAACCTTGTCAATTTACAGTGAAAGAAACATCAGAGTTAAAAACAAATAAATTTGGGTTTTGAGAACTACTCCTATCTACAACAGGAAATAAGGATTTTTATGTTAAGCAATACTTCATTAGTTCAGTTCCTCCATGTATATTAAGAAACACAAAAGCATTTCTATTTTTAAAAATCCTGGCTGGGGATTTAGCTCAGTGGTTAGAGTGCTTGCCTCACAAGCACAAGGCCCTGAGTTCGAACTCCAACACCAAAAAAAAAAAAAAAAACCCAACAACAAAAAAACCTAAATTTCAACTTTGCACTTAAAATCAGCCTTTCAACCTTGTTTAGCAAAATAATTAAAGCAAATTACCCATGTGTAATAAATTGGGCACATTCTTTAATATGGTATCCAATTTCCATTTGAAGTCTTTATCATCTATATTTCCTTTGAAGGCCACAAAAATTGTGGACTCCTCCAAAACACTATCATGTTTTGTGTCTTCATCTTCTAGTCCAGAGTCAAAATCCATCTCTGAGTCTTCCACTGTTGATGAGCACAAGGAAGTATAGATGTCTTCTAAGTTTGGGAGGTCATCCAAAACCATGGTGAAAATTATTCCAGAAGTATATGCCAAGTGGATAATGAAAAAACCTTTGAAAAGAGAAGATCCAAAAGCGTATGATAGGCATTCAACAATATAAAATCCATAGGTCTGTGAAATTTTTGTTTGCCAAATAGTAAGGATGTACTGTAAAAATTAAGAAATTACAGGGAAGTTAAGACTACTTTAATTAAGGTATCTTAAAATAATTCATTCTTAAAAGTAACAAATAAAAATGAACCAGTTTTCAATTTTCATTTACAATATTACATGCTACCTTTTTGTAAGTCTAGAATACCAGGAGGCAAGTACAAGGACCACAGGGAAAATACTTTCAAAGAAAAATAAAAATTTAAAAATACACTTTTTTTTCTTTTGAGACAATGTCTTGCTTTGCAGTCCAGGATGGCTCTGAACTCACTGTGGAGCCCAGGGTAGCTTTGAACTCACAGTGATCCTCCGGCCTCAGCCTCTCCAGTGCTGGGATTATAGGCATGTACCACCACACCCAGTTAAAAAAAATTCTGAGAATTAGTTTATATAACCCACTAGTTGACCCCTGAGCAAGAGATTTTATGCTGACAAAAGCCAGAGAGCAGCCAAGGTTTCTAAAGGCCTCCTTTCTCCAATCCGCAAACCGCCAGGCATGGTGGTACACACCTGTAATCCTAGCACTCGGGAGGCTGAGGCAGGAGGATCACTACAAATTCGAGGCCAGCCTGGGGTACATAATGAGTTCAAAGGTAGTCTGAACTACATGGCAAGGCTCTGTCTCAAAAAAACCAAAAAACCAAAAAATGAAAACAAAAACCTGCAAACCACAATTTAACCCAACTAAAAGCACCTGATGATCACCTAATATCCTAAAGCCTTTATGAGAACAGTTTAAACAACTCTTGAAGGGTTAACAAGAGTGCTATGGCTGAAAATGATTCAGAAAAATACTTTTAATATTTTTATAAAAGGAACACTAAGTATTTAGTACATGTTAACAGAGGCAAAGAATTGTGTCTTGAAAAGAAATAAATTACTTTTTAACTGTTAGATCTAAAGAAGTTACATTTTCTGCTATTTTCAGTTATGTTGCTGACTCAGCAGTGCATGTACTGAAGATCACATAGAGTGTGACTATTTCCTCCACTGGCTTTGGGACTGAAGATCACATTATTAACTAAAAAGTAAATTAATAAACATTAATTTTCAGTGTTTCTGTTATGCAAGAATGGCATGGAGCTGAGCATGGTGGCACACACCTGTAATTCTAGCACCTGGGAGGCTGTGGCAGGAGGATTGCCGTAAGGTCGAGGTCAGCCTGAGCTACACAGTGAGACCCTGTCTCAAAAAACCAAAAAAAAAAAAAAAAAAAGAAAAAAAGGCATGTAAACAACAAAACAACCTCATTCAGGGAATGAGGGCTGACAGAGGTAATAGGGAGGGTAGATACAATCAAAGTACATTATATGCATGTAAATGTCACAATAAAATCCACTATTTTATATAATTAATGTGCACTAATAATTGAAATTTTAAAAGAAAATAAATAATATTTAAGCCTGAAGAGAGAAAAAATTTCATGCAAATTTTCCAATTTTTAAAAATTCACTATGTAAACCATAATTACAACTTTTTTAGGAAAAAAGATGGATAAGAAAATTGCTGAAAATAAATCTTCTAAAATGCAAACAAGGCAAGCACTCTAATCACTGAGCTAAACGCAAACAGTGATTATTTTAGGTTGTTAAGATCACTGACACGTTTTCTTTTCCTATTTCCCGATATGCAATATTCTGTAAATCATTAAGAAATGAAAAAGGGGCCGGAGACATAGCTCGGTAGTAGAGTACTTGCCTAGCATACATAAAGCTTTGGGTTCCATCTTAATACTGCACCAAAAAACAAAAAAACACAAAAAAAGGAAAGGAAAAGAGAAGAGAAAAAAGAAAGCTATGTTGTAATATGGTTATATTACTTGCAAAAAAATGGGAAAAAAGTATGAACTTCTAAAAACAGTTTAATTTAGCCAGGTGTGGTTGGTACATGCCTGTAATGCCAGCATTCTGGGAGGCTGAAGCAGCAGGATTATAAATTCAGGCCAAACTGGGCAATTTAGCAAGACCCTGTCTAAAGGAAAAAAAAAAAAGTTTAACTTTTCTCCATTAAATAGTTAATAAACTTTGAGAGGAAAAGCTTTCTAAAAACCAACCTAAACTATTATATCCTTTCTAGTTGTGACTTACAATAAAACAATGTGATTTGGGTAGTTAAGAAATTAAAACTGGGCCAGAGGTTCATGCCTGTAATCCTGGAATGTTGAGGCAGGAGGATCAAATTCAAATTCTGCCTGGGCATCTTAGCAAGATTCTGTGGCACAGTGCCTGGGGCTCAATCCCCAGCACCAGGGTTTAAAAAAAAAAAAAAAAAGAAAGAAAGAAATAAACAACAGCACAACAGCATTTAGAAAATATCTTATAGAAACTACCACCTTTATTTAATTAACAACTGGATTTTATAAATTCTAATAAACTTTAGAGGTATATAAACAAAAAGTAATAAAGATTTTTGGGGCTTAAAAGCTGCTACTTAGGGCTGGGGATTTAGCTCAGAGGTTAAAGTGCTTGCCTTGCAAGCACAGGGCCCTGGGTTCGATCCCCAGCACCAAAAAAAAAAAAAAAAAGCTGCTACTTAGCAGGAAAAAAGACTGATCACTGAACTGCTTTTAAAAACTGCAGCTACTAAACAGTCAATCCAAAATTGGAAATGCAAGAAAAGAATGTACATTTGAAAAAACATTTCTCAAAAGAATCTTAAACTGGAAAGAAGATAAACAACTAAAAAAACTGAGCTTTAAACTGAACTTGATGGCACATGCCTGCAATCCCAGCACTGATGAGGTTGAGGCAGAAGGATCACCAAAAAGTTGAAAGCCAGCCTGGGCTACATATCGAATTCAAACCCAGACTGGATTATACAGTGAGACTGTCTGAAAAAACAAAACAAAACAACCCCTGAACTTTGATGGTCTCCTAACAAGGTCACCGATCATGCCATGAAAGCTGTGTATCAGATCTGGAAAACCCTCTACTGGCAGACACATCAAATCTGTATTAATCTCAAGTAAGGGATTATCAGATCAGCAACACCATGGGTAGTACATTAAATACACACAAAACAGAACTCAATTGCTGGCCTCCACACCAAAGAAATTTTTTAAAGAAAAATATTTTAGATAATGTATTTGTTAAAATATTTAGTTAAAATCGAGCTCTTAATAAATGATTTAGTATCAAATAACTGACTAATCTTCAACCTAACTGCAGTTCAGTGAACTGCTCTTGGACAGGGAAAACACACTACAGGTTATTACTTTAAGAGACTAACTTGCTCATTTATGGACATCTATCACAAGACAGCAGTCTCTCTGGATTTCCTAAAATTAACCAGTAGTTTTCTTGTTCACCACATAATAAATTCCTGAATCATTTAATGATATTTACTTCTTGTTTGGGGTTCTTTTAATCTTTTATAAAGAATTTAAGAATAAATGTGACATTCAGAAAAAACAAAAAGGCAAGCATATTATTTATTCTATCCTTCCAGTAAAAATCAATTCAGAGTTACCAAATAGCTCCAACTGATGACAAAATCAACTAAGAATCAATTATTTTTTATAACAGAATGCAAATTTAAATGTAAAAAGAATGATTAAAAAGTTACAACTTTGTAAGCGCTAGTAAAATAATTCATAGGCAAGGATCACTAAAAGCAAATCAAATATTGTATTGAAAAACTCACAGAGAACTGGATATTCAAATAATGACAAAGTATTACCCAGAGATTTGCTGCTGGCGAAGAGAACACTGTGACTTTACAACTGAAAGATCTGACTGCCCCCATTTGAATGAATGAACAACCTTAGCATCACTAAGAGAGAAACAACCAGAAATTATGTGTAGTATTAAGTGCAGAGCATTATCTATAAAATATTCTTGACCAAAATATTTAACCTTAATCTAGTAATTTTTTTGCTTCTCATAACTTTTCAATAGGATATAGAGGTATAACTTAAACAGCACCATGAAAAATTAGATAAATCCAGAGTGTAGGATTTCTACAGGACAATTGGCTTGGTCACTTTAATAAGTGAGTAGTTGTGGGGAAAGAATAAAGTGGGTAACAATTATCATTCATTAAAAAAGATAAAGTCAGGTGTGGTGGCACATGCCTGGAATCCCAACACTTGGGAGGCTGAGGCAGATGGACTGCTGTGAGTTCAAGGCCAGCCTAGGCTACACAGTTCGAGGCTAGCCTGAACTGTAAAGCAAGACCCTGTCTCAAAAAACAAACAAACAAAAACTAAATAAAATAAATAAGTGAGACTTGAAAGTCTTATCAAATGCAGTATATGGTCCTTCATGTGGCCTCATGAAATATTTTTAAGAGTACCCTGGGCCAGCATAAACTCACCATAATACATACAGTCCCCAGGGGAAGACTACCAGGATCTGTTACTAGAGTACTATATGAAAGCTACGGAGCAGTAACATAAATTTAATCCTAAAAATTATCTAATTTCTGCTGGGTTTTAGCTCACCTCAAACCTAAACAACATCAATGAGTACTATTGAGTCTGCAATTTTCCACATAAATTTATTTCTATTTTTAATCAAAAGTATTTGCTTGGGATCTTCTATTATAGTTTTAATCAGCAAAAATTTTAATAATCGGTCATAACATATTGTTTTTTCACTGTCTTCTACAGTGAAACTTTGATCAACCTTTATTTTTAAAAAAAGGACAAAAACCAAATGTAAAAGTTTGCAATAAACACCCCATTTAAAAACAGAAGAATGGCATTTGCATTTTATTACATGGCTCTAAAAAGAATAAACGCATCTTAGATAGCCCTTCCAGGGCTCACTTCAGCTGCACATATACTAAGAGACAGCCTTTCCAAAAGGACAGACAATACTATAAAAAAATCAAAAGGATAACATTTTTAGGGGCTTTATCTCCTATATAAAGTTCCACTCACCGAAATACCTTTCTTAATTTTTGTCATTTATCCAGGTCATCTTTGAAGTCCAAACAAGGTGGCATTGTAAAGACTTGTATTTCAAGGCAGCAGCCAAATCAAAATTCTAAAGGGGGGGATATAAAATCACAGTATTACACAGAAACTACAGAGATGACCTATTTTTGCAGCAGAAGTCAATCCAAATATCATAAGTTATCAAAGTAATGTTCACATCTTTACAGAATGTTAAAACAGACTTTTCATTAAATTTACAGAATATTTTTTTCTGAGATCTTAAACCCCTCATCCACTAGCATTCAAAAAGTGTGGAAGCAAAACTCGGGAATTAACACCATCTTCACTTAAGAATCACCAACCTGGGCATAGTCGTACTCACTTGTAATCCCTGCACTCAGGGAAGCTGATGGAGAAGGACTGCAAGTTTCAGCCCAGCCTAGCAATTTACCAATTCAGTGAGGCACTGCCTTAAAATAAAAAATATTTAAAGAAGGCTGGGGGTATAGACCTGGATTCAATCCCTAGTACTACTCCCCCACCAAAAAAATCATGAAACTGAAATTTTAGGCTTTAGAGGACTCCTTATAACCTTCATTCCTGTCAAAATGAATTAACATCATGCCATACTGTTGCAGATATTTAGAACAAAAATATTTTGTAAACACATTAAATACAAGACCCATATCTTCTAACAAAACATCAAATTTACTTCTTAAATTTCATAAATATAAATATTTTTCCTTTTTTTTTTTTTAATGGGTGCTGGAGATCGAACTCAGGGCCTTAGGCTTGCTAGGCAAGCACTCTACCACTGAGTTAAATTCCCAACCCCCATGTTTCCTATTTTATCCATGTATCTATATATACATTTTTATATTTTTCACTAAAATTTCAATTTAAATTTTGAAGTATTTTTACTTATTTATTTTTGAGACAGGGTCTCGATATGTAGTTCAGGCTGGCCTTGAACTCACAGCAATCCTCCTGCCTCAGCCTCCCAAGTGTTGGGATTACAAGTATGCGCCACCATGCTCGGCTCCCTTAATTAATTTTTTTATTTTATTTTTGGCCAGGAATCGAACTCAGGACCTTGTGTCCCTTAATTAATTTCTAACTCATGAAAAAAGTACTTTTTAAGTGAGGTCTTAAAGGAAATCTCAATAAATTTAACAATAATAAAGCCCTTCCTATAGCTTTCTTCCATCAGTCAATGACTCTGATGATGATGCAATGAAATTATAAATTGAAAATAAAATCAAGAAGCAAAGGTTGCTAGGTGTGGTGGTGGTTGTGGGGAAGTAATACAATGGGTGAGAACTATTACCCATTAAAAGAGATTTGGAAGTCGGGTGTAGTGGCACATGCCTGTAATCCCAGCACTTGGGAGGCTGAGACAGGAGGATGACTTTGAGTCCAAGGCCCACCTGTGCTACATAGTGAGTTCAAGGCCAGTCTGAACTACACAGTGTGACCTTGTCTCAAAAAACCAAAAAAAAAAAAAAAAAAAGGAAAGGCCTTTCCATCTCAAAACAACAGTAAACCCTGAACTAGGTTAAAAAAAGAAATACAAATAAGAATTGCAAAATTTTTAGAAAATCTTAAGAAAATACTACATATGGGTCTCTAGAGAATACAGCAAAAATCAGTGAGTAAAAAAGGAAATTCACAACAAAAATATCTGTCAGAGGTGATGGGATAGGAAAAATGAAAATAAATGACTTAAATATTTGATTCAACATTAGGAAAAAAAGTGAACAGAAAGAAATTAATACCCATAAACACAAATCAATCATAAAATAGAAAAAAAAAGTTGGACAAATCCAAACATTATATTACATTGAGAGAAGAGTTAAACTAGTTAATTGAATTAAGCAAAAAGAGAAAAAAACTAAATATATAATACAAGAAAACAGCTGGGGATTTAGCCCAGTGGTTAAAGTGCTTGCCTTGCAACCACAAGGCCCTGAGTTTGATCCCCAGCTCCAAACAAACAAACAACAACAACAAAAAGAAAATCAAAAAACAAAGAAAATGAAAAGAATCACTAGGACTATTTCGCTCAAGATTTTGTTCATCATTATGTAAACATGCTGTTATTCCAAGAACCACAGGTAAATTAATGAAAATTACAATTAACTTTTTTTGTTTCAGCTGTACTATGCATTGAACCAATTGGACTGTTTCAGCCATACTATGGATTTGCACTGAGCTACATCACCAACCTTTTTTATTTTGAGACAGGGTATCATTAAATTATCTAGGCTGCTACAAAGTCCAACACCCCTTCCTAATAACTCTGAAGAAAACAGGTGTAGAAGGACCATACTTGAATATGATAAAGGCTATATATGTGACAAACCAACAGCCAGGATCATACTAAATGGTAAAAAACTGAAAGCATTCTCCCTAAAATCAGGAACAAGACAAGGATGTCCATTATCACTTCTGTTACTCAACACAGTATTTTGAAACATTAGCCAGAGCAATTAGTCAAGAAGAAACAGAAGAAATACATATAGGAAAGGAAGAACACTAATTAACACTTTCTGCAGATGACATGGTACTCTACACGAAGATTCAAAGAAATCCACCAAAAAGCTCCTAGAATTAACAGCCAACTTCAGCAAAGTAGCAGACTACAAGTCAACACACAAAAATCATTAGCGTTTGTGTATACCAACAATGAACGGGATGAGAAGGAAATTTTGATACCATTTACAGTTGCTTGAAGAAAAATGAAATATTTAGGAATTAACCTAGTCAAAGAAGTGAAAGACCTTTATGAAGAAAACTGTAGTACTCTGAAAAAGGAGATGAAGAGAACATCAAAAAACAGAAAGACATCCCTTGCTCCTGGTTAGGCAGAACCAATACTGCCAAAGTGACCATACTTCCAGAACTGTTATACGGATTCAATGCAGTCCCAATCAAAATACCAGCAGCATACTTTATAGAGCTAGAGAAAACGATCCTAAAATTTATATGGAACCAGAAGAAACCCTGAATAGTAAAAGCAATTCTGAGCAATAAGAGCAAAGCAGGTAGCATAACAGTAACAGGCTGCAAGCTATATTACAAAGCAGGAATGTTAAAAATGGCATGGTACTGGAACAAAAACAAGACACAAGGACCAATGGAACAGAACTGAGGACACAGAAACCTCCCCAGACACATTCAAACTTTTGCTTTTTGAGAAAGGTTCAAAAAATGTATGTTGGAGGAAAGATAGCCTATTCAACAAGTGGTGTTGGGAAAACTGGTTGTTTGTAGAAGAATGAAATTGGACCCTTATCTCTCACCATATACTAAATTAAGATCAAAATGGATTGAAGAGCTAAACATTAAAACAGAAACATTCAACCCTATGGAAGACAAAATAGGTAAAACATTTGAAGACATAAGAGTAGGAAAGGATTTTCTAAACACAACCTCAACTGCATAGGAAATAGCAAGAATCAACAAATGGGATTATATCAGACTAAAAAGCTTCTGTATAGCAAAAGACTCAATTGGTAGAGTGAAGAGACAACCTACAGAATGAGAAAAAAATTTTGCCAGCTACTCCTCAGAGGACTAATATCTAGAATATACAAAGAACTAAAAAAAAAAAAAATCAAACCACCTGACTCAGTCAAGAAATGGTCTAGAGAAATGAATAGACACTTCACAGAGGAAGAAATACAAATGGCCAAGAAATATATGAAAAATATTCAACATCATTGGCCATTACAGAAATGCAAATTAAAAAAGCACTAAGTTCCATCTTACTCTGGAACCAATGGCAAGCACTAGGAAATCAAACAGTAACAAATGCTGGCATGGCTGTGTTGAAAAACGAACTCTCCTATATTGTTGGTGGGAATGCAAACTAGTATAACCATTGTGGAAATCAGTATGGAGATTTCCTAAAGGACTAAAAGTAGAAATTTCATATGACCCAGCTATCCCCCCGCTAGATATCCTCCCCGAAGAACTAAAGTCATCATACTACAGTGATACTTGCATATCAGTGTTTATAGCAGCACAATTTGTAATAGCTAAATTCTGGAAGCAGCCAGTATACCCATGAACAGATGACTGAACAAACAACATGTGGGGTGTGTGTGTGTGTGTGTGTGTGTGTATAAAATATATATATAAAATATATATACATAATGGAATACTACTTGGCAATAAAGAAGGATAAATTAGAGCCATTTATAGGAAAATGGATGTTGAGTGAAAAACATAATGTCGAGTGAAATAAATGAGACACACAGCTTGAATACCTTATGGTATCCCTCATTTGAGTAAGACAAAGTATAAACAGAGAAAATGATAAAAGATGGATAGAAAGAAACAAGGGGACAGATCTCATCCAATAGGGAAAGAGTCCAAGGGAACAAAAAGAGGGGTGGGCAACAGGAATTCAGAGGAATAAAGATACGCCAAATACAGCAACCTAATAATCCAAATTTAAAGAAAAACAAAAAACAAAAAACAAGCTTACTTCAATAGCAACAGGAGGTAGCTAGGATTTTACAGTAACACTTACAGTATGTACTACAGTTAACTGAATGCAGTTGTGATGTAATACTTCATGTATGTGTTTGTTTACACTGTTTGTTGTTACACGCAAATGACACCGTGTATTATGGTCTGTAAAACTGCATACATTTGGATAAATTTTAATCTTTATAATTAAAAAATTTATTTTAAAAAAATTGTCTAGGCTGGGCTCAAACTTGCAACCCTTCTGCTTTGGCCTCCTGTGTAACTGGGATTACGGGCCTGTGACACTCTGCTTTGCTCACAATTAACTTTTTGAACAGCATTTAAGTCTAATGGTCTGAAACTGTTTCAATATATGTGCCCATGTGCATATTAGAGGAATAAGTGTGTGTATATATATATATATTAAAGGAATTAGAAAATCATTATATATATGAAATATATGAAAACTTTCTAATTCTTCTCACGAAGCAAATATAATATGAACATCAAAAGCTAATAAAAATTGCAAACAGAAAGCTACAGACCATCTCTTACATTGCTCAGTCTTATACTGATGTAAGACTCTAAATAAAATTTTAAATAGACTCTGAGAGTTGATTAAAAGAATAATAATGCATCATAGTCAAATGAAGTTCTAGGACTAAAAGGAAGGCTTAGTATTAGGAAAATAAGTGAAAAAGATATGTGATCATCTTTGTACGATATTAAGAAGTAATCTGACAAAATTCAGTAACCCTTCTTAATTACAATTTTTTTTAAACTTCAAATGAATAGGTATACAAACATTTTCTTAAAATGATAAAATACATCTTCTCAGATGTATTTTAGCTTGGTGGTACAGTGTTTACATTGGCAAGGTACCAGGTTTGATCCCCAGCACCACCAAGGGGTGGGAAGTGAGCAGCTGGGTTAATGGGGAAAGATTAAAAGCATTTGTCCCTGAAATCAGGAAGAACACAGAAACCTATGATATAACATTAAATACTGTATTAGAGGTATAAAGTGAAATTAAGCAAGAGAAAGGTATAAAAATTGGAAAAAAGAATGTAAAATGATCACTACTTGCAGATGACAAAATTGAATTCTTAAATTTTTAAAAATCAACCGTGAAACAAGACAAATACGAATATTTAGCACAGTAATGGCACAAAATTAAAATACAGAAAAAATAGCTTTTATTACATATGTAATCACCAGTAGGTAGAAAAAAGATCTTTAATAATGACAAAAACATAAAATAAGGAAGAATGAACTAAAAAGAAGTAAAGAGCTATAAGAAAACCCAAAAATAATTATGAAGGACAGAAACACAAAAAATACTTAAGCAAACAGAATGACACCCCAAATTCTTAGATAAACAATTTGTATTAATTCTCTCTAATTTAGAATTGAACAATCTCAACAAACATTTTTTTAAATTGAAAACCTAATTCTAAAGTTCATATGGAAATAAGTAATCAGGAATACTCTGAAAATAAAATCAGTGAAAGGGACAAGTTTTATCAGATAGTAAAACACAAAAGTCTCAATAGTTAAAATGATTAGAAGTGAATGGGAGCAGAAATGCCCAAAATATCTGGGCGTGGTGGCACATGTCTGTAATCCCAGCACTTGGGAAGTTGAGGCAGGTGGACCGTGGCAAGTTCAAGGCCAGTCTGGGCTCTATAGTGAGTTCAAGGCCAGCCTGAATTACAGAGCAAGTCTGTCTGAAAAAACAAATAAACAAACAAAAAACGCCCCCCCAAAAAACAAAAACAGGAAAATTCAGAGAAAAATACAAATGAAATTTAAACATGTATAAAGACATGCAACTTTACACATATGAAGCAAAAAACACTTTTACTTATTGGATTAGCAAAAATCCAAAAATTTGATAATGTGTGGTCTTGGCAAGGTTATAGAGAAACAGGCTCATTTATTGTTAGTGGTAGTGCAAATTGGTGTAACACCAATAATATGGTAGTATCAAAACTACTGGCTAAGTGTGGTGGCGTATGCCTGTAATTCCAGCACTCTGGAGGCAGAGACAGGAGGATGGCTATGAGTTCAAGGCCAGCCTGGACCACACAGGGAGACCCTGTCTCAAAAAAAAAAAAAAAAAAGTAGGGGGTTTGGGGATTTAGCTCAGTGGTGGAGTACTTGCCTAGCAAGTGCAAGGCCCTGAGTTTGATCCCCAGCACACACACACCAAAAAATCACAGTATATTCATAAAAAGAAATGTTAAAAAAAACCCAAGATATAAATTTTTTGAGAAAACAGTACTCTACAGGTAAATCACCAAAACTGTAGAGAATCTGGAGCTTCTTTAATTCTACTGTCGCTCAAACTTTACGGAACATTATTATATGCCATGCACTGTTCTAAGGACTTTGCATTACTAACAGGATTAATCCCTTCAACAACCTCATAAACTAGGTTCTATTACCTGACTCTATTTTACAAATGAGGAAACTGGGGCATAGAGAAGTTACTTGCTTATGACCACATGAACTGTGGTCATGATTTGAGCCCAGGTAGTTAGATTCAGTGAAGGCTGGACTCTTCACCACCCTACTACTCTATATACTGAGACTATTCGAATATTTGGTTAAATATTTCCTTGGCTCACCAGAGACTGATGGGTTCATTCATTGATTCAACATTTAAGTATGCAACATATGCCAGGTAGTGTTCTAAATGCTAAAGAAATAATGGTGATGAAATTACAGACATGGTACTGCCTTATGGAGCTTATATTCAGCAAGAATGTAGGTTTAAAGCATGGAATTCTTAAACCAACGAATTTATCTAATACTTACAGAATATAATTTTACTTAAACACAGAAAAAAAGTATCAAGTAACAAACTGGCCAGTTCTGTGTTAACTAGCTACAACAGTTGTTCTCAAATTTTTGTGCACTTGAGAATCACCTACCTATAGGATCATTAAAAACTACCAAAATCTAGGTCACACCTCCAGGTCAATTAAATCACAATCTGAGGGAGTAGGGAAGAAACAAAGGCATCAGCAGTTTTCCAAGAACCATAGGTTATTCCAATGTGAAGACAAATTTTGGAAATCACTAATCTAGACTTATATGTCTGAATAATGATAAATTTGTGATGACATAGAAAGAGGCAGCTGAATGAAAACAATTACTATATACACCTGTCCATCTGTGAGACTGGCAAGGCAGTTTTTTTTCCTTCAATGTTATAAATTCTGAAAATAACAGAAAGGACCAAATGAACAATTATATACTTTTATGAATTTATTCCTACCTCCATTCCCCTCTAAAATCATGGACAACTGAGAAATTCACTTTATCTTTTCTTAGTTTTTTCCATGGAATCAATGAAGAATTTCACCATATTTATACACATTCAACATAACTGAAAAAGACATGATTCAGATGCTTTTTTTAATTAAGCAGATCTTATTTAGTTTGGATCAAATATAGCTCGCCAAGGTTAAATAATCTATGGACACTGAGATCAAAATGCCTTCTTTTTTTTGGTGCTGGGGATTGAATTCAGGGCCCTGTGCTTGTAAGGCAAGCACTCTAACCACTGAGCTGAATCCCCAGCCAAAACGCCTTCTTCTTAAAAAGTAATTTACTTCTTAAATTCAAACCTTTAAGTTGAAACTAAATCTTTTATAAACTAGACTTTCATTTGTATTCTATAGAATCAACAGACCTGTTTAAGAACTCTCTGACCACTCTCAGAAAAGATAGCCAGTAGGACCCCTCTCCATTCCTCCCAGGACCTAGACAAAAAGGAAAACGGGCAAAGAGGAGAAGAGAAATGTCAGAAGACTAAATATAAACCCGATAAATATATTTGAAATAAAGTTCTGTGACTGACCAAATTCCTTCTATCATTGTTTCTGCTCATTTTATTCTAGACAGAACTGTAAAAGACATCAAAGGATGCCTAGTCAAGTGGTTTTCAACATAGAAGGCTTACTATAATCACCAAGGAAGCTCAAGATAGTTTCAAAATACCTCTATAGTGGTTATGTGTGTTTATTTCAAAATTCATTATCGTTATCTACTCTTTTGTGCTGTATATTTAAATTAACCCATTTTAAAAAAAAAACACACATACAGTACATTTAGCTTAGGCAGAATCCCTGAAAGATTCTAACTAAGTGGGCGTCAGAAGTAGAGCCCACAGAGATTTCATGATTTGCCTTAGCTCACAGATGTTAACTACAGATTTAGTCATTGTTGTTACTTTCCCTCTCTGTTTTAAATTGTAAATATTCTGATAATATCATACAGTTTATTTTGTTGTTGTTGTTGCCAGGGATCGAACTCAGGGCCTTCTGCTTGCTAGGCAAGCACTCTAACCACTGAGCTAAATCCCTAGCCAATATCATATTTTTAAACTTAACATTTACTCTTCTATTTATCCTCTGAAAAAACAGTATTAAAATGACAACTGCAAATGAAAGAAGCTTTTAAGAGTTTTATGATTTTTGTCTGCTTAAAATTTTTTTTAAAAAAGCAGCACAATTCATAAAATCCTATCAAAAAATCAATCTCCCTTTTTGGTTAAATTTTATTTGCTTTTAGCTATATTCAGATACTTGAAATTTATCTTGTAGAACAATGCACTATTCTTATTTGAATAAAATTATACATATATAGTACAAACACAAAATAGTGAATCTATAATAAAGAGTCAAATGGTGTGAAAAGTGCTAGCAAGATGAGCTACATTTATTGAAAAAATGTTCAACATTGATAAAGTTTTCTTTTAACCATCCAGTTTAGGGAAATAAAAAAAATAAAAGAGGGCTGGGGATTTAGCTCAGTGGTTAGAGTGCTTGCCTAGCAAGCACAAGGACCTGAGTTTGATCCCCAGCACAAAAACAAAACAAAACAAAACATGTTAAATGCTGCAAAGAAAACAATAACAATTAGTGAAATACAGAATATGAGATGTTCAGTAAGAAAACTGTTCTGGTATTAACAAATTTATGCAATGGAAAAAAGGAGGATTGGGTACAAATGAAAACAGAAGTGTTCTAAGTTTTAAAAAAGACAACAGAGAGGGTCTGAGTGTGTAGCTCAGTGTAGAGTGCTTGTCTGTATGCAAGGCCCTAGGTTTCACTCCCAGCACCACAAATAATAACAAAAAACTACAGCAAATGCATTGTGAGGCCCTTAATTTGATTCCAATTCAAACAAGTCAGCTACAAGAGTCATTTTAGAGACAAATAGAAAAACCTAAATACAGGGTTACTGTTTGATAATAGTAAGAAATTACTGTTACTTTTTTCTAAGTGTAAAAAGTGGGAAGTGAGGGCGATCTGGCTGTGACATCTGTCACCCCATTGTTCACTAGGGTTGATTCAGCTGATCTGGCTTGCTAGGCAGGGGTCCTCGATCTCCCTCACCACTCCATGTGCATCCCTCCAGAAGCTGCACGCGCTCAGCTGAAGAGAACGACCACCCCCAATAGAGGAGGACCTTTGGTCAATGAGTGGCTATGATCCCCTGCTAGAACCTCCAAACAAGCTCTCAAGAGATGCGTGCTAAAGTAAAGGCACAAATCTCCTTTCTTTCCTGCTTTCCTTTCTTCCTCCCTCCCTCTCTCTTGTTTTCTTGAAAAACCAGAAGCCAGAAAAAAAAAAAGGAAAACCAAAAGTCCAGGCTATGTTGCCTAGGCTGGCATTAAACTTGCTGTAGAGCCAAGGTTGGCCTTGAACTCACAATACAGACATTCCTTATTTAATGACTGAGTTAAGGTCCTGGGACTAGGTCATTATTGGTCACTAGGAACTGTATATAGCATGTACATTACAATCTTCAGAACAAAGGAAACTTCAATTTGATGACGCTGATTTTATTTGCATAACTCTTACATGCAGTACTGTAATGTATAACAGCATAAAACTACAGTACTATACAGAATAATCAGCAAATTACAGTACCGTGTAAACTGTATGTACCAAAAAAAAAAAAGATTTTGAGGCTCTATAAACAAGATGTACAGAACTGTACCAAAAAAAAAAAAAAAAAAAGACAGGCTGTAAGTCCGAGTGGTGGGTCCTAAGTCCAATTGTTAAACAGATATGTCATTAAGCAAGGAATATCTGTATTCCTGCCTCAGCCTCCTGAGTATTGGGATTGCAGGTATGCACCACTATGCCTAGCTATGATGTCTTTATTTTTATAAGGTTTAACATAATAAATATATTATTAGGCATATGTCAACATGTTGGATATAAGTGGCAGGTATTATTTCTGGTTTTCTTTTTTTGGGTATGTTTGAAATTTTTCATGGTAAAACATTAAAAATATTTTAAAAACCTATTTGGTATCACTATTATACTAGAAGAAAAAAATTATGCAATCCAATACTGACTAGTAACTATTGGTAACATAGACTGGTAGTCTTTTTTTTTTTTTTGGTGCTGGGGATCGAACTTAGGGGCTTTCGCTTGCTAGACAAGTGCTCTACCACTGAGCTAAATCCCCAACCCCACTGGTAGTCATTCTAAGGAAAAATTTGACAATGTGGCTGAAAAGTGATATTCTTCATCCTGGTTAAATCACGTTAGGGAATATATTCTATGAAAAAATAGGGAGGAAAGTTTATGAAAAGATGGTATAACAGTACAATTGAGAATTATGAAACAGAAATTTTTAAAAAATCACTCCAATAACACACAATTAGCCAGAAGTGGTGGCACTCGCCTGTAATCCCAGCACTCAGAAGGGTGAGGCAGGAGGATCACCACAAGTTCGAGGCCGCTCTAAACTACATAGTGAGTTCAAAGCCAGCCTGAACTACACAGCAACTCTGCGCCCCCTCAAAAAAACAGTTTAGTTATTATGTATACACTAAAACTGACACATAGAAAAGTACATATACATATAGAAAAGTATATCAATATTTTGCCAAATTTAAAAATAACTGTTTGTGAATCCCTGGATTAGGTATCACACACACACACACAAACACACGCATGTGCACGCACAAAAAAAAAGGATTAGATTATAAAAACTAAAAAACTCTCCTCCTGCATCAGCCAAACATGGGTGACTCACCCTGCTTCTGGATGCAGCTGCACTTCACTCTGTGGAGAGGACCATGTTTTCCTCCTTCTCTATTTCTTCTTCTTTTATTTTAATTTCTTCTTAATTAGCGGCTGCACTTTCCATCTCAGACAAGGATCTGGCTCTAAAGTGTCTACTCATCTCTTCTGACATGCATCTACATTACCCTGCTGGAAACTTGGGTACCACACCCAAACATCTTTCCCCACCGCACCCCCCAAAACCAAACTAAAACTCTATATGAATTAAGCTTGTAAAGGCTGTACAAATGCAAAAATGACTGTTGTATGTTACCCTGTAATATTTAAACATAGTTCAAATAATTTTGTTGGGACACACTTCTTAAAAAAAATATGAACAATGGAGATATAGAATCAGGAAGACTGCCTAGGCACAAATAAGAAAAAGTACCTGAGGCTATCATGATTTGGGGGGAGGTGCGGCGGGAATGGGGGTAGTTGAGACACCATCTTACTACATAGGTCAGGCTGGCATTAAACTCACTATGTAGCCCAGGCGGGCCTCGAACTCCTGGTGATCCTCCTGCCTCAGCCTCCTGAGTGATAGGATTACAGGTTTACAGGGTGTGTGCCACCACATCCAGCCCTGAGGCTATTACTGAGCACAACTTTAATTCCTAATTACAATCTGAATACAGTGCTACTGTGGACAAAGGCAGCACAACTACCATTAAAAAGACACATAGCTGGATGTGGGCTGGGGATTTAGCTCAGTGGTTAGAGTGCTTTCCTCGCAAGCACAAGGCCCTGAGTTCAAACCCCAGCACCAGAAAAAAAAGACATATAGCTGGAAACACCACACCACACCTGCAATCCCATCTACTCAGGAGGCTGGGTAGGAGGACAGCAGCACCTTTGTTTGATACCTGGCCAATTTAGTAAGACTGTTTCAAAATAAGGGTTGGGGTGTAGCTCAGTGGTACAGTGCTTCTCTAGTAAACCTGAGGCCGTGGATTAAATTCCCAGTATCACACACACACACACACACACAAATTTTTTAAAAATAAGACTGGGGCAGTAACTCAGTCCTCCCTGAGTTTAATCTCTAGCACCACAAAACAAACAGAAAGCCCTCAAAGTTCGGTGGTAGTTATTTTTAGCAAGGTTTTCTTCCTTTTTTTTTTTTTTTTTTGAGACACAGTCTCGTTTTGTAGTTCAGTCTGGTCTTGAACTCACTGTGTAGCACGGGCTGGCCTTGAACTCAGTGATCCTCAGCCTCCCAGCCTCCCAGAGTGCTGAGATTTCAGGTGTGCATCACCATGCCTGGCTCTTCTTTACTATCTTGATAAAAAGTTACTGGCATATACAAATGAGGGAGGTTAGGTGTATTAAGTCATAAACCACCTGTTTTTCTTCAGGGTATTTATTTATCCATGATCATCTGATCATAAAATCTCCCTAAAATTGAATCAGTTATTCAGAGCTTGAATCACTCCTCCACCATTTCAAAATTCTGTGGTGACAACTTGCTTCCAAATACTACTCATTCAGCAACATTCAAATGTCTGAGACCTGACATCAAGGGCCTCAACAAACTACTCTAGCTTCATCTCTCTACAATTCAACACACCAACAAACCAGACTTTTCATTAACTCATTACCTAAATATCCCTTACCCTTTTGTATGCCTATTATTCCCTTTGTTTGTCTCCCTTAACCCCACTTGCTGTAATCTTACCCTTCCAAGTATTTAGTAAACTTCAAATGCCACTGTTATGGGTTGAACTGTACCCCTCAAAAAGGTATGTTAAAGCCCTGACCCTCAGTGCATGAGAATGTGAATTGATTTGGAAACAGGGTTGCTGCAGATGTAATTAGTTAAGGTGCAGTCATACTGGAACAGGGTGAGCTCTTAATCCAATATGACTCTTGTCCTTATAAGAAGGAAATATAGCCACAGAGACAGAGCCATATGCAGAATGTCACATGACCACAGAGGCAGAGACTACTGTGATGCAGCAGCAAGCTGAGGAGCACCAAGAATTGACGGAAGCTAGAAAGAGGCAGGGAAGAAATCTACCCAAAGTCTCAGAGGGGACACTGACCTACTGATACTCTGAAATCAGGTTCTGGCCTCCAGAACTGTGAAAGAATAAACTTCTGTTGTGTTAAATGTCATCTAGTTTGCAGCACTTTGTTACAGCAGACTCAAAAAATGAATACACCAATTTCTCCATGAAGCCTTCTCTTACTTTCCAAGTAGAAGTGAGCTCTCTCCTCTGAAGTCCCATCACATTTACTACCTCAGTTAAAACACACTTTCCCCTTCTTGTGTTCATACCACCTTCACAAATGACTTAGTTTCCTGGGAGGCAGAAACTAATGGCTGACACTCTGTACTCCCCAGGTTCAACTTGGAAATACTAAAGGAAAAAAAAATACGTCTGTACTGAACATGTATTTTTTTCCTTGTCATTGTTCCTTAAGCAATACAATATCAATACAATATAACAAATATTTACATAGCATTTACATTGTATTAGGTATAATAAGTTATGTAGAAATGCTTCAAAGTATACAGAAGGTAATGCATAGGTTATATGTAAATACTAAACCATTTTTTTTCCTATTTTTTGCTGTGGTTTGTCTAGCTTACTAAACCATTTTATGTAAAGGACTTTAGCATCCATGAATTTTAGTATCCAAGGGGGCCTGAAATTACTACTATTATAACTGACATAAATGATACAATTCTTTACAAGTTAAAGGTGTGGTTCTGGTCTCTTGCTTTATAAGGTTTGTATATTAAAAAAAAAAGCATAGCAGCAAATTGGAGGGCTGCATTACTCCTTCCACCAAAGTCTTAGTATTCCCTTCAGGTACACATCTCTACCTATCTCTAGTTGCCTATTAACTCGGAAAAAGTTTTGCTGAGGTCCTACACAGCCACTTTACATCCCTTTTAGACTAAGGTGAAAGAGAAAAAGACCAAATTTAAAAAAATAAATGTGTCAGACAACACAGTATGTAGGCACTGGAGCTGAAGGGAGGGAAAGGGGGAAGTAAACAGACATTGGCCTAGCCTTCAAGGAGCACCCAATTTAGTGAGCAGGGAAGGAATAAACTAGCTCCATATCTTTCCTTTCTCCCTATGCTCCGTACAGTCAGGCACAGTGGCACTTACCTATAATCCCAGCACTAAAGAGGCTAAGAGGGATCATG
Organism: Hystrix cristata; assembly: GCA_004026905.1. NCBI lineage: Eukaryota > Metazoa > Chordata > Mammalia > Rodentia > Hystricidae > Hystrix > Hystrix cristata. The sequence goes on along the minus strand of PVJO010003256.1, from coordinate 38,888 downwards.
AATTAGAGGCCAGCCTGGGCTGCACAGTAATTCAAGGCCAGCTTAGACTACATAGTGAGACTCTGTCAAAAAACCAAACCAAACCAAAACAAAAAACAAAACAGTATTATGAGTCCAAAAAATCAAATGTCTACAAAGCTATAAAAGCAAATACTAAAGCAACAGAGTAGTACAGATCATAGAGAACTTTAGAAAATGCATATCTCACCTAAAAAGGTCAGCTAATTATTGCCATGAGAGAACACAGGTTTGGTGCTGATGGATTTTCCAATTTTCCAAGATAGGTCAAAAATTCAGAAGCTTGTGTAATTTTTCTTCCTTTTTTTTTTTTTTTTTTTTTTTTGGTGTGGTGTTGGAGATTGAACCCAGGACCAGGACCTCACACATGCTGGGCAAGTATTCTACCATGGACCTACATCCCAGTCCATGCGTAAATTTTTAAAACATGAAAAGTATTGTATGAACCAAACACAATGTGTGCTGGTCAAATTCAACCACCTGGTGCCAGTTTGCATTCTGTAGTACAGAAGATACAGAAGTTCTCTGTAAAAGAAGTGCTGACGCAAAAGGAGTCCATTCCAGCAGATAGTCTAAGGCAGCCCTAAAACTAAGCAGCTCCTTGGAAGCATCTCCTACAACTCTGGGCCTAGCTCTCAACCATTCTGACTTCACCTGGAAGCCAAATTAACTAGACAATTTAGTTGAGTACAGTGAGTTCCTACTCTGTGCCAGGGACTAGGGAGTCAGAAATGAACAGTAGTGCTAAATAACAGCTGACATTGAGCACTCTGTAGGTGCCAGACACTGTTTTACACATTACACGAATTAACTCATTTAATCCTCACAATAACCCTGCGTGTACTATTGTCCTTAAAGAAGAGGAAATTGAGGCACAAAGAGATTATGGAATTTGTTCAGGGTCACACAATTAGCAGACAGCACTGAAATTAGGGTCTCAGAGAAACTATCCAAAAAGCTCTCAATCTGAAAGCAAGCCCTATTTAATACATGGTGCTATGATCAACAGCTATACTGGACCTTACTTCATACCACACATAAGAATCAATTTCAGACAAATTAGAGATCTAATCACTAAAGGCAAAACAGGAGAGAGACTACAAGATGAGGAGAAAAGACTGGTAAATGTGATTATATTAAAATTTAAAAAAAATCTTTTGGTAGTACTGAGTATTGAACTGTGGGCCTCAGGCATGCTAGGCAAGTACTCTACCAGTGAGCTACACGCCCAGACCTTTTGTATTTCATTTTGAGACAAGGACTTATTAAATTGTCTAGGCTGGTCTTGAACTTGGAATTCTCCTGCCTTAGCCTCCTGAGGAGCTGGGATTACAGGTATACACCACCATGCCCAGCTCGGTTTTTTAAATAAGCAACAAACTGGGAAACAACATCTATAATATATATAATACAGGATTAATACTCAGAATATGTAAAGACATCTTTTGAACAAGATAACCCAAAGAAAAATGTCAGAACAAGCCCCAGTATGATCTAAACTATGTAAACCTGGCACTATCATAATTGCTACACAACAGACACCAGAACACTAGACCTTGCCATCGCTGACCAACATAAAATAAGGAGAGATCTACGTCAAACTACAGTCACACAGAATACGAGGGATCCAGCCAGAGAGGCAGAGCCAAGATGGTTTTCTCCACAATGTGGAAATTACACGGCGAAGCAGAGGTTGAATATACAACATTCACACATGTAGATCAGGGGTTGGCAAATGTTTTATATAGGGTTTCTTCAGCTTTGTGAGCTCATACATCTTTTCTGTTTCAACTACTCGATTCTGCCATTGGCAGCACTAAAGCAGACAACAGACAATATATAAATGAACAAGTGTGGCTGTAGTCTAATAAAATTTTCTTTACAAAAAATAGGAGACAAGATTTGTGGTCTATGGGCCATATGGGCCACAGTTTGTTGAACCCTAACGAAGAGAGCTGTGATTTTCCTACATTCTGAGAACACTTTCTGCATCTTTACCCTGCTTTTATGTTGACACTTCCCTCTGATTTTCTTAAGCAAAAACAACACCAAACTTACCAGCTCTGCAACAGTTTCCAAAAGTCTATTATTCTACTTTTGGTTCTTTGAGATAGAGTCTCATTTATGTAGCTCAGGCTGACCTCAAACACACCACTGTAGCCAAGGCTGGCTTTCAAGTCACCATCTTCCTGCCTCAGCTTTTGGAGTACCTCGATTATCAGTGTGTGCCACCATGCCTGGCTTACCTTTTTTGAAATGTCCTTAAAGCTACCACCCAAAACTAGAAATCTAACCCCTCTATATATTTTACTACTTACAAAGTCAATTACTGACACCTGAAAATTCTAACTTAGCTCAATGTCCACTGCCTCTACCTTAGTTCAGGCCCCCACTTCTAACCTGTTATTCTTCCTAGTCTTTAAAAAAGCATCCATGGTTGGGGATTTAGCTCAAGTGGTAGAGCACTTGCCTAGTAAGCACAAGTCCCTGAATTTGATCCCCAGCACCCAAAACAAAAACCAAAAGTAAAAAAGCATCCATTTATCTCCTAAAAATTAAACCTTATCATACACTCCTCAAATATCTTAAATGCATCCCTCTGAGGACTCAGTCCCAATTCCTTAGCAAAGTTCTTCACGATCAGGTTCTAAATAACCTTCCTACTCTCACCTCTGACCACTTTAATGCACTCTATGCACTATCTACATTTCCTGAAAATTCGAATTTTCACCTAAAAAGCCTCTCTCTCCAACTCTCACTTGAAAATTCCTCTACCTTTCAGGATACATCTCAAGCATCGTCCCTTCACAAAACCTTCCCTGATTACCACAGAAGAAACACAACCACCTCTGTGTCTTCACAACCTTTAATAATTACCATCCTGAACTATCACTGTTTACATGTCTACTTCTCTATTGGTACTGAATACCCAAAGTGAAATGACTTTGCTTACAAGGCATCTGAATCCTCAGTGCCTAGCATATGCTTAGCACCAGCAGATGCCTGCTGAATCAGACATGCCTGCTGGTAGGAGTAGGAAAATTACATCTAAGGCTTCAAACAGGGGAGTCCATATGTGGAATTCATGAACATAGATGGAAAAAAATCAACCTCCTGGCCAGGTGTGGTGACACATCCTGTAATCCCACACTCTGGGTGGCTGAGGCAAGAGGATTTGAGCCCAGCCTGAGCAACTATTCAAGACTCTTTCTCAAAATAAAAAAAGGTCTGGGAATGTAGCTCAGTATGAAGACCCTGGGTTCAATCCTCAGTACCACAAAAGAAAAAAGAAAAGAAAATAATTCACTAATCTCTAACTAAAAGTCATCATCCTATTCAAATATTAATGAAGGTAAAAGCTGAAATTCTAGGACTAGCAGTTGTCTGCAATCCTGTAACAATAAAAATCACAAATATCTTTATATCATATTACAGTTGTTGCTGATATCTCAAAGTATTATGTATGCTTATTATGTCTTTGAAATTGTAATTATCAGACCCATTGGAAGATCCGATTTTTCTCTCTCTCTTACAGTGCTGGAGATCAAACCTAGGGCGTCACACGTTAGTCAAGCACTCTACCACTGAGCTATACCCCACAGCCCTAGATGATTTTTTAATGTGCTGATAAAGATATATATGTATACCAGTATATCATGATTTGAATATTTTAATAGTGGTATTTCAATATAATTGGTTTTCTCCTAGCACTTGGAAGACTGAGGCCAGCCTGGGCTAGAAAGCCAGGACTGATCTCAAAACCATACCACCACCACATTCATATATATATTTATGTATATGTATATACATAAAGGTTTTCTTGTGACCCAATGTAACTTATTTTATACAGCTAAAAATATTATTTTGAGAGGAGTTCTATATGCTTCTCTAGATGCATTTGTTCACATGGAACCATAAGTCAGGTCTTACTGTACTAAAAAGACCCAGAATAGAGCCTAGGGGTGTTGATCAGTGGCAAGGTACATGTTCAACATGAAGGAGGGCCTGGTTTATATCCCTAGCACACAAAAAACAAATTAACTGTGTTGCTGTACATATGGATGGTACTGAAAATCTTGTAATCTTATTTAATAAATGCCTTCATAACCTTCTTGTTCAAAGTCCTTTTTCATTATATGGAATCCTACATCTATTACAGTCATCCCTCGGTATCTGTGGAAAATTAATTCCAGGATTCCTAGAGTATCAAAATCTCCAGGTACTCAAATGCAATATATAATATGGTAAGTATTTACATATCTTCTTTCTTTCTTTCTTTCTTTCTGTCATGCTGGGGATCAAACCCACAACTTTGCACTTACTAGACAAATGCTTTACTACTTGAGCTAAATCCCCAACCCCTACCCTATCTACTTTAAATCTTCTCCAGATTATTTATACTACCTAATACAAGGTAAATGTCACACAAATAGCTGTTTATACTGTATAGGGAATAATGACAAGAAAAATGTCTACACAAGGTGCTCAGGACGGACATAATTTTTTGTTTGTTTGAGACAAGGTCTTGCTATATACCCCAGGCTGGCCTTGAACTTGTGGCAATTCCCTTGCCTCAGCCTCCCAAGTGCTCGGATTACAGGCCTGTACCACCATGCCCAGTAACACAATTTTTTAAAAGAATATTTTCAACTGGCCATTAGTGGATGCAAAACTCAGGGGTACAGAGAGCCAACTGTATGTCATGATTGCTTTGCATAGTTTCCCTCAGAACTCCCATTGCCCATGTGAACTCTGAACTCTATCATAATTCAACTAAAGTTTGAACAAAATATAGATCCTAGGTTTCTACCATTGTTCACTTTTTTTCTTTTTTAGGTTTCTTGTGTCCCTTTGCTATCAGTAACAGCTAAAAGAGAACAACTAAAACTAGAAAGAGGGCCTTTTTGTTTTCTTTTTGTACAGACACTGGGATTTGAAGCCAGGAGTGCGCTACCACTGAAATTGCCAGTCTTTTTAATTCATTTTTAAATTTTGTGACAAGGTCTTGCTGGGTTGCCCAGGGAGGACCTCCAATTTACATCCTCCTGCCTCAACCTCCCTCAATGCTGGGATTACAGGCATGTACCACCACCACACCCAGTTAGGGGTTCTTGAAGATTGACTTCTCTGCACCAACAGAGATAGAGATGAGCTAGGAAATATCCAGTAGCTGGTTACCTATACTTTTTTGTATCTCCTTCGTCTTTTTTTTTCCCCCCTGGTGCTGGGGATTGAACTCAGGGCCTTGTGCTTTTGAGGCAAGCACTCTGAGTTAAATCCTCAGCCTCTCCTTTGTCTTTGAACCAACAAACCTGTCACAAAAACAAAATCAATGGTTTTGTAATATATGCTGTCATGCTTAAACATTTTTCTCCCAGCTAGTAAATTCCTTTAAGGCAATGTGTTGAATAAGAAGGCAGCAGATCACTTCCAGGAGCCCTCTGTCACCAATGCATATGATCTTAGGAAGTCTGTGTCTCAGTGAGACACTACTATTTGCTCTGAAATCATTACATGACTTCTAAGGCCCTTAAGTTTTACATATTCACTCTTCTTCATCATTCTTACTGGATTCAATAAATGATGACCTCTCCAGGTGACCCTGCTCTTAAGCAGTGGGCCATCCCCTTTCAGGGAAGACACCTTGGGTCACCGCCCTGAACAGCCTGGTGCCTCCTTTTAAAGAAATACACAACTAAGTTGCTGGAGGTCCTCTTCCCTTCTTGCCATCCAGTTCCACTTTTTATACCTTTTGCTGGCCAGCTCCACCACCTAAACCTCAGCCTCGCATTTCTCTCATCTGGCTCTCCACTCTTTTGCCGCTCCCCCAACAGAGCGTAGAGACTCCTGGGGGCTCGTCAATCCTGGGTCTCTTGGGAATCGTAGGGATTGTAAATCTGCTCCAGAACCCCAGAAGTGGCCCTATCGGAATATTCATTTATACCCCTATTTCTTAATCACCTTCTCTCCTCACTGCAAAGAATTGCTCCAACACTGACAGCCTGAGTTTGGTCCCCAGGCCACCCTCCCTACCCACCCCTGGGTCCTACCTACCCTGGAGTTTGGAACACGACTCACGGCCTAACACAGCTGCACGACCTGCCATCCATCCTCTCAGCCCACGGACCCCGACCCCGGTTCCGTTCGGATCCAGTGTCTCTACTTTGCCACCGGGCCGAGACCCTACGTCCAGCTCCTGCCAGTTCCTCGGGCCTGGAGCGCCACCCTGCGCAGACCCCGGCGGGCCCTGCACTCCCTCAGCGCCCGAGACCCAGCGTCCCGCACCCTCCCCAAGGCGGGCCGGGCCGCCGCTCCCTCCAGCGCCCCCGCCCGAGGCTCGGGGCCCGCTCCCCAACATGGCGACGGGGACTGCAGAGCGGCCGGCAGGCGGGCGGGGCGGCTACGGGCCGGGCCCGCACTACGGTCATCCGGCGCCATTTTCCCGCGCCGGCCCCGGGCGGCGCCTCCTCCCGCGAAGCCAGGCAGGCCGCGACCGCGGACGCCCGGCAGGCCCACCCCTTACGGGTCCGCGTCGCCAGTCGCCTCACCTGAGCACGGCCCCGGCCCTCCCGGGCGGGCCTCGGAGCGCCAGCCCGGGCCGTGCGTGCCCGCAGCCCTCCGTGCGTCCGCCCGCCCGTCCTCGCGTTTGCCCGTCAGTCCGGCCGTCGGCGCCCGGTCTCCCGCAGCCCGACCCGGCAGGGCCTCAGGGAGCCGGTGGGGAGGGGGATGGGCCGGACCGGGCCGGGGAGGGAGGGGGAGGGAGGGAGAGAGGGAGGGAGCGCGGGCGGGGGCGGGGCGGACCCGAGGGGGCGGGGCCTTCCCACGTGACCAAGCGTCCCAGCGACCGGGAGGAGGAGCCCGCGCCTGTTCACTAGGGTGCGGAGCGTTTGGTGCCTGCTGGGATTCGGAGTATTTCTGTCTGCTTGCTGTTGCTGTGGTCGTGCCATGGCTGAGTCCTATGCCAGCACTCTGAGTATCCCGGGACGTGTCAACTCTTAAAGCCTCAGGTTGCCTATCTGAAATATGGGGATCCTTTTTTCCTTGAGAAGGAGAAATGAAGGACGATATGGAAAATGGAAAACACTTCTCAATGTTTTGACACAGGGTGTCGAATAATATCATTAGGTGTAGTGTCTAATGATAACGATGGTGATAACAATAACAATATTATTGTTTCTCTATAAATCTCTACCTTTTCCCATCATTACCACCACTCTAGCAAGCTCGGTGGGTGCCCCAATAAATAGAATTCTTGAATGAACAACTGAGTGTGGCCTCTCCCCTCCCCAAATGTAGGGAGGCCTCCTACATATATGACTAGATGTCTGTCCTACAGGCACGGATTAAGAGGTAGCTACCACTTAACGGCTTTGTGATTTTTCTATATGTCTCCAAATCGCAGCTTCTTTCCCCGTAAAGAAGGAGTTAGGGGTCTGTTATGAGCAGCACAGAAAATAGGAGATGAGCAGGCAGATTATAAACTGAACAACAGCTCGGCTCTATTGGTTCCATCTAAGAAAGGGAGCCAGGAACTCTTTCACTCCACAAATAATAGCTTGTGTGTGTGTGCGCGCTTGCGTGTGTGTGTGCACGTGTGTGTTTACTGTGATAGTTTATTTAATAAAGTTTTTTACAACTGAAACTCTGGGAATTCAAAATTAACGTCTTTGCCTGTGAGTTTCTTACATAGTAGACATCAGAAAATGTTTCAACCTTGTTCTGCATGGTGTTCCACTGGGCTTTGTCCAAATGTACCTTGATGAGCCAGAGGCATCCAGCTTCACGAGGATTCTCTTATCCATAATTTCACTGTGGGTGTGCATTTAGCCTGCTACAAAGCCATGGGGGGTGGAGGGCGGCCCTTGGCATTTTCACGCCCACCCTGGCCCCCTCCAAACTGTTTCCCACACTATTGTCAAAGTAATGTTTCTAAGTAGAATTCTGATCATGTCAAAACCCACCACCACTGAGAAATCATTTGCTTTAGGACAAAGGCCAAATAAATCTCTTATTATTGCCCTCACTGCATTTCCAAATTTATCTCAGGGTCTCCTTCCCTTCTCTCTGGGTCACAGCCAGAGCGACCTTTAATTATACATTGTACTTCTTTCTCTGGACCTTTGCACATGCTGATCCTGCCTGAAATTCTCTTTCCACGTAGCTAACTGATCAGCCTTCAGATCCCAGTTCAAACATGGCTACACCCAGGACACCTTCCCTGATCTCTCTTCCTGGCTCTCGGCAGCATGTACTTGTCCTCAATAGAGTGCACTGAGTTACTTTCTGTCTTTGCCAGTTGACTTGACTACTTAAGGAGTAAACCATATGCATCTTGTTTACTGCAGTTTCCTCAGTACACAGCAAAACACCTGTCTCAGAGTAGGCACTCAGGAAATATTTGTTATGTATGATTCTTAGGTGCCATGCTACCTACTAGTCTCAGAAAGCAGAAAGAAGCAAAGCGGACCACAGGCATCCACAGGAGGCATCTTAGACCTCTGAGACTATGAAACTAATAACAGAAAGGTTTTTAAAGAGCCTGGAAAAATATTTTTCCTCTTAACGTTTAAAAACTGAGTTATAACTTACATACAGTGAAATTAAAAAAAAAACCTTACATGTTTACCTAATGAAATTTCTTACCTATGTTCCTGTGATAGCACCAGCTAGATTAAGTGACAGATCTACAAACGCTGAAAGTTTTCTTTTGTCTCCTTCCATGTATTCCCTTTTGGTAAATACTTGCTGCCCCAGCAGTAACCATTTTTCTGATTTCTAGTATCATAAGTTAATTTTGACAGTTCTTGAACTTCACCTAAAGAGAATGTACAACATGTACTCTCATGTGTTAGCCTGGAAAACTGACACAGCAAAAGAGTGACTCTTTCAATTATGATACAATTAATGATTTGATTAATTAAGAGACTAAAAGACTGGATTAAAAAAAACTCCAGTTACTTCGGCCTGCTGAGACAGGGCTCCCTGCCAACAATTGGCCCAGAGGCCAAAATGACATCATCCACAAAAACTTCTAGAGGTAAGAAAGCTCTGAAAGGTTCCTGAAACTCAACACTAAACAAGAAAAATTTGAAAGTGGGCAGAGGACTTGAACAGATATTTCCCCAAAGAAATATACAAATGGCTAAAAAAAAACATGAAAAAATGTTCAACATCACTAGTCATTAGGGAAATGCACGCTAAAACCACAATGAGATACCACTTCATACCCATTATGATAGCAATTATTGTTTTAAAGATAGAAAATAACAAGTCTTGGAAAGGAAGTGCATTGCTAGTGGAAATGTAAACTGATTCAGACACAATTCAAAAAGAGTTTGACAGTTTCTCCAAAAAAGTCAAAGATAGGATCACCATATAATCTAGCAATTCTATCCACTTCAAGATATTTATCCAAAAAAAAAGCAGAAGCAAAAGCATAGACTTGGAAAGACATTTGTGCACCCATGTGCATAGCAGCATTGTTTGCAATAACCAAAAGTTATAATCAACCTAAGTATACATCAATAGATGAACGATAAATGAAATGTTGTCTATATGGTAGAATATTTTTCAGCCTTAAAAAAGGAAGAAGGCACTGAGGGGACACATGCTCAGCATGTACCAGATCATGGATTCCATCCCCAGTGGGAGGAAAAAAGGAAATTCTGACACATGTTACAGCATGGATGCAACTTGAAGACATGCTAAGTGAAATGAACATAAAAGGACAAATATTAGCCAGATGAGGCGGTGCACACTTGTAATCCTGGCTATTTTAGAGGGTGAGATAGGAGGATAGCAAGTTCGAGGCTAGCCTGAACAGCTTAGTAAGACCCTGTCTCAGAAAATAAAAAGGGCCGTTGTAGAGCAGCACTTGGGTTCAATCCCCAATACCACCAAAATAAACAAATAAATAGACCTAAGTTGTATGATTCTTCTTATATGATATTCCTAGAGTAATAAGTTTCTTAAAGATGGAAAGTAGAATAGTGTTTGTTTATGGCTGGAGATAGTGTAAACTGGGGGGGTGTGATGCTGGGGGGATTGAACTCAAGGTCTTGCGCTTGCTAGGCAAGCACTTTACCACTGATATAAGTCCTGAACCCTGAGATAGTGTGAACTAAGAAGCATTTAATGGGTACAGAGTTTCATATGCAGTAGGTGAAAAAGTTCTGGCAATAGATGGTGGGATGATTGCATAACACTGTGAATGATTTATTGCCACTGAACTACACACTTGAAATATGATTAAAATGTCATATTTTATGTATACTTTAACACACATAAAAAGGTTCCAGAACCTGATGCACTATTATATTTTTACCTTGTTGTCCATGTCCTTAAACTGAAACTCATGTCTTTCCTAGGATCTACAAGAATCCAGGGAGCAGAGGGAATAAGGGACTGCCTGGGCACCTACACATCCTTCAGGTCAAAACATCAGGTGCATAACCCACATAAGAAGCAGCACAGGAACAAAAGCAGGCCATGAACTGGCAAATAGTGTGGCAGAATGATTACGAGATTGGATTCTGAAGACAAAGCTCCCAAGTTCAGATTCTAGCTCTGCCACTTATTAGTTATATGATCTTGGGCAAATCCAACCTCTTGTTATACACGTGGAAAAATTGGGACCAAAAAGAGATAAATACTTGCCCATCAGGGTCTAAAGTATTTTCTCCTTTAGTTTCTTTTTATTTTAATCTTCATATGGCTTTTGTTTTGTGTACCTAATAGAATATACGCCTCCCAAGGAAGCTAACTGTAATATCCCTTGTAAAGTAACTTTTTTGTGCTCCAGTTGCCTCATCTGTAAAATGTAGATAATGAGAGTTCCAGTCTCATAAGGTTATCAAGAGGACTAAATTTATTAATACATACCAATTTTCCGAAGACTGCCTAGGGCATATGACAGCCTCAACAAACAAGGGATTCACAGAAGCTTCAAAAAAGGTTGTTTACAGAATGTTTTGAGCAAGAGAAGCAATCCTTCCAGGCCTAGTGCCATCCACCTGTAGCCCCAGCACTCAAGAAGCTGAGGCCATCCTGGGCTACACAGTGAGTTTGAGGGCAGGCTGAACTACATGTAGTGAGACCCCGCCGAAAAACAAAAGCAAACCAAATGAAAAAGGCAGAGGGCAATTCTGAGAGACTCAGGAAATGCTCTGGATTCAGATTAGGTTTTTTAAAAAGAAAACGAATTGTTCTTTAATACAAAAAGCTTTATTAGCATTTATTGAACTACTACTTTCATATGGGAGTATGCTTTGCCGTGATAAGATTAATACTGAAGACTTAAATCTTTAAGAAAAACCACAACAAATGGAGGGGAGAGAGAGAACAAATCCACACTGGGAGATCACACTGGAGAGTATCAATCTTCTAAAGTGTTCAGGGATCCTCACATCGGTGCAAAATGACAAGATTGCCGCATTTAGTTAGGCGAGTTTTACCCTACAAGAAGGTGTATCATTTCTACGTGGGTGACAATCAAGGGCCATTGTAATGTGTAAACGTATTGCGATAATTTACCAGTAGATGGCAGCAAAGTGCCTTGTGATTATAATATTACCCGAAGAGGCTGGGGATTTAGCTCAAAATATAGCACGCTTGCCTATCAACCATCAGGCCCTAAGTTCGATCCCCAGCACCCTCAAAAAAAGAAAGAAAGAAAGAAAATATATATATATATATATACTACCCGACTGTAAAAATTTTCAGACAAATGGAAATGCAGAAGATCCTTAAGGAGGATGTCACTTCTATTTTGCTTAACAGCTTCATAAATGCAAGCAATATCTTGCTCTTTGGGAAGAAAGAATTGAAATTCTAAAGAAAAAGTCATAGCCAGGCACAGTGGCACATGCCTATAACTCGCACTTTGGGAGGCCGAGGCAGGAAGATCACAAATTCAAGTCTTGCCTGGGCAATTTAGTGAGACTGTCTCAAAATATAAAATAAAAAGGTCTGGGGATGCAGCTCAATGAGAAGGTCCTGGGTTTAATCCCTAGTCCTGGAAAAAAAAAAAAAGGAGTGATAACTACACAATTTAAAAAATCAGTATCAACTAAAAAGATGGTGAGAGAAATAATACTTAGGAACTTAATTTCAAAAAAATTCTGAAATTTTAATACAGTATAACATAAATACATAAAATACATAAAAGGCTACAAATTATAAGTGCGAAGTTTGATTGATTTTCACAAAGTGAACACAAATTAGCCCCTAAATCAAGAGACAGAAAATAATAAGAAAAGAAACAGAACATTACAAGCCCCACAAAAGCCCCTTTGTGCCTCCTTCCAGGCATTACCAGCATCCCTCAGAGTGTAAACAGTATTCTGATTTCTAATTCTATAGATGAGGTTCGCCAGGATTTAAACTTTTTATAAACGGAATCATGCAGCACCAATCTGGCTTGGGAGTCTGGCTTCCTTTGCTCAGTTTTCTATACTGTTGCATGCAGTTGTAGTTCACTCAATTTCATTGCTGGGTAGCATTTCCTTATTTGAAGATAGCATAATTTATCCATTTTACTGCTGGTGAGCATTCAGATTTCTACTTTAGGTTTTTTCATTTTCTTTCTTCCTTCCTTCCTTTGTTTTTTCTCTTTTTCTCTTTTTGCACCACTGGGGTTTGAACCCAGTGCATCACACATGCTAGGCAGTTGCTCTACCACTGAGCTACATCTCCAGTGAGCGGTTCTTTTTATATTTTCATTTTGAGATGAAGTCTCGTTAAATTGCCCAGGCTGGATTTCAATTTGTAATCCTCCTGTCTCAGCATTCCAAGTAGCTGGGATTACAGGTGTGTCCCCACACTCAGGAAATGTTTCTTATTGTACTTCTGTGAACATTTTTGTGCATGGCTTTGGAGGAATATCCAGTTTTCTGCTGAATATTAACCCAGGACGAGGATTGCTGGGTCATACTTTGTGTGTTGATAATGCCAAATCCTATGTCTTTTGAAAGTTTTAGTGAATTATAATTCACACACCACACAATTCACTCATTTAAAGCATACAATTTAATGATTTTAGATACGAGCGACCATCACCAAATTCAATTTTAGAATATTTTCATCACCTCAAAAAGAAACCATTAGAGAGCCAGGCATGGTGGCGCACCCTTGTAGTCCCAACACTCGCAGGCTGAGGCAGGAGGATCGATGCGAGATGGAGGCCAGCCTGAACTACATCATGAGGCCCTGTCTCAAAAAAGAAAGAAACCACATACCTCTTAGATATTGCCTTCTCCACAAAGCACCATTCCTCTAGCCCCAAGGAATGGCTAATTTATTTCCTATCTCTACAGATTTGCTTATTTTGAATATTTTATTTATTTATTTATTGGTGCTAGGGATCAAACTCAGGGCCTTGTGCTCTAACCACTGAGCGAAATCCCCAGCCCATATTTATTTATTTTTTTGAGACAAGGTCTCACTATGTAGTTCACTCTGACCTTGAACTCATGATAATACTCCTGCCTCAGTCTCCCAAGTGCTGGGATTATAGGCATGCCCCACCTCCCCTGGTTAGAATATTTTATGTAAGTGGAATTATACAGCACATGGTTTTTTTGTGTCTGCCTTCTTTCACTTAACATAATATTTTCAAGTTTTCCATGTGTTAGCATTTATCAAGACCTCATTATGGCTGAGTAATATCCTCTTGTATGAATATGCCACATTTTGTGTATCTGTTTGTGTAACGAAGGGCTTTTGGGCTGTTTTCAAATTTGGACTATTGTAAATAACGCTGCTATGAACATTCATGTACGAGTGTTTGTTTCGATACCTGGCTGTGGTTCTTTGGGGGTATATATTTGGGAATGGAATTGCTGGGTCATATAGTAACTTCAGTTTAGCTTATTAAAGAAACACCAACTCTCTTCCATGGATCCTGTTCCATTTTACATCCCCAGTAACAATGTATAAGTGTTCCAATTTATCACATTTTCATCAACACTTGTTACTTGCTTTTAAAAATTATTATTATTATTATTATCCTAACCAACCTAGTGAGTGTGAAATAGTATCTCACTGTGGTTTTGAGCTACATTTCCCTACTTACATTTGATATTCAGCATCCCATAGACTTGTTGGGTAGTTATATGTCTTCTTTGGAGAAATGTCTATTGAAGTCCTTTGCCCAATTTTTAATTGGGTTGTTTGTCTTTATGTTGTTGTACTATGACTGCTTATATATTCTGGGTACTGCACAAAATATTCAGATCGGAGATGAGAGTGCACATATTTTTACCATGTTTTTGACTGTTTTCATTCTCTTGATAGTGTCCTTGATGTACAGAAGCTTTTAATCTTTCTTTGTTTTTTTGGTGCTGGGCATTGAACTCAGGGCCTTGTACTTGTAAGGCAAGCACTCTAACCAAAGAGCTAAATCTACAGCCCCAGGAGCTTTTAATCTTGATGAAGTCCGATTTACCTATGTCTGCTTTTGTTGCTGGCACTTTCCATGTCACAACTAAGAAACCATTGCCAAACCCAAGGTCATGAGATTTTATCCCTGTTTCCTTCTTAAACAATTTCTTGAAGTTTAGCTCTTATATTTAAATCTTTGATCCATTTTGAGTTTTGTTTTGTTTTTTAGTATGTGGTGTGAGGTAAAGGTCAAACTTCGTTCTTTTTTTTAATCTTTTTTTCCAGATTTCATTTACTTTATTTTTCTTGTGTAAAAACCCTTATGTTTTAGCTACTGCTGGAGTTTGAGTCCTCCGGACAGAGACTCTGGTGTGGGTTTTCACAAGGTGGTCAGTGAATTCCTGGTCGGGAGAATTGGGGAACACAGTCTCTTTCCAGAGGTCAGGAGTTAGGTAGCTGTAGGCCTTGGAGATGGCATCCAAGGTGACCATAGTGAAGTTGCCCAGAGTGGCAGGGCAGACCCCGGCAGAGGTGTGGCAGTCATCATTCCCCACCAGCAGCAGCAGGTTCTTGGGTGCAGGGGCTGAGATGATGCCAGTCCCTCTGGGGCAGGGCTCAGACACATCAACACAGAGCCTCAGCAGGGGATGGTGTGGGGCTTGCCGATCTTGTTCCTCCAGTAGCCTCTCCACACAGGGACAGTGGAGAACTTGGCCAGGATGATGGCCCCGCGAATGGCGGTGGCTCCTTGGAGCACTTTACACCCAGACCAACATGATCACTGTAGTTGCCAGTGGTGACAAATGCCTTGAACCTAGTCTGCTGGCAAGTATGAGCTTGCTTCTACACGGGCACGATCTTCAGAACTTCATTCTTGAGGGATGTGCGTAGGAAAAAGCCAATCACCTTGGACTCCTTGATTCTTTTGTATGTGAATGTGTGATGTCTTTTGCCATTGAATAATTTTGTAACCCTTGTCAAAAATAATTGGTCATAGATATATGATTGATTATAGTATTTCTGGACTCTCAATTCTATTCTGTTGATACATTTATTCTTTTTTTTTTTTTAGACAGAGCCTTGCTATGCAGTTCAGACTGGCCTTGAACTCACTGTGTAGCCCAGGTTGGCCTCAAACTCACTGCTACCCTTCAGCCTCAGCCTCCCACGCACTGGGTGATACATTTATCCTTATGCCTAATGCACTTACTGTTTCATGTAATGGTTAGCTTTTTAATTATTTTTGTGGTGCTGGAGATCAACCCAGGGCTTTATACATGCAAGGGAAATGCTCTACCACTGAGCTACATCCCTAATTCTACCAGTTTTTCTTTCTTTATTTCTTCCTTTTTGTTGTTGTTGCCTTTTTGAGATAGTCTCACTGTGTAGCCCAGGCTGATCTTAAACTTGTGTTCCTCCTGTCTCACTCTCTCAATCATAGGCATCCATGGCCAGACCCAGCTTTTTTTTTCTTTCTTTTTATATTTGACACATCTTTTATTCAGATTGCAGTCTGATCACACATAGTCCCTGTCTTAGTTACTTTTTTCATTGCTGAGACAAAATACCCAATATCCACAGGTTAAGGGAGGAAAGTTTTATTTGGCTCACAATTTGTAGAAGTTTCAGTCCATAATTATCTGGCTCCCAGGCAGGATGGCCTGGCAGAGGGGCACTGTGGAGTAGAAACAGTCCATAGCAAGCAGGCAGGCAGAGCACTTTAGCACTCTTTCTGTCCCTTCTATTTTATGCAGGCTACCCATCCTAGGGCGGGTGGAGCACTCACACCCTTCATCCTAGCCAGAACTATGCCAAACCAATCAGTAGATTGATTTAATAATCACACACCCTAGATTCCAGTGCCACACACTCTAAGTCCAGCCACCTCTGAAAACCACTCCCCATGACTGCTTTGAGGGGACATCTAGATACTGTCCCGTACACTCAAATGAATAATAAATCAAATACAGGTAATGACGCTACACTTGCTTACGATCTCTTTTATATAAACCACATCTACACTTCAGTGCCCACCAAACCATTTGGCACAGCTGCCTTCACTATCAGTTATTTGAAACTACTACCTGAGCACAGTTGAATATTTTTTTCAGGCTCCAAATGGCTGTATGGATCTCAGCAGTGGTTGAAGGAACCAGCTCAACTTTGGCATAGTGAAAATGTGGCCATTCGGGGCTTTGAGTAAGTCACAGTCTTCTCCATTAGGTTTTGGGCCAACAGGGCCATCGTTCTAGGGTGGAAGGTCCATTTTCGCCAAATGGTTAGCTGAAACTTATGACAGTTTTTATTACCCTAACTTTGTATTAAATTGAGTTGAGTGTGGTGGCACATGCCTCAGGAGGCTGAGGCAGGAGAATTGCCTCAAGTGTGAGGCCAGCCTGGGTTACATGGTAAGTTCAAGGCAAAACCCTTTCTCAAAAAAAACAGGAAAAAAAAGTTTTCGAAATCAGGATGCTTAGATTTTCCAATGCTATTCTTCTTTTTCAAGGTTGTTTTAGTTACTCTTGGTTCCTTGCGATTCCATACGTATTTTAGGATTTTCTTACTCATTTCTGATAGGAAAAATAACAATTGGAGTATTAATAGAGATTGGATTGATTCTGTAAGTTAACTGGAAAGTATTGCCATCTTAACAAAACTGAATCTTCCAATTCATGAGTACAGAATTTCTTTACATTTATTATGTCTTCGTTTTGAAGTTTTATGCTTTTTTGGGGGGTGCTAGGGATTGAACTCAGGGCCTTGCACTTGCTAGGCAAATGTTCTACCACTGAGCTAAATCCCCAACCCTTATACTTCTTTTAAAAAATTTTATTCCTAGATATTTTATTCTTTTGTTTTGTCTTGTTTTTTTTTTTGTCATGTTAGAGATTGAGCCAGAACCTCACTCATGCTAGGTAAATGCTCTAACACTTAACCACATTCCCAGATATATTTTAGTGTTTTTGGTGTTACTATAAATAGAATTATTTCTTAATTTCATTTTCAGATTGTTTATTGCAAATGTATGAAAATGCAAATGGTTTTTACATTGATCTTGTATGAGAAATCTTGCTGAACTCCTTTATCAGCTCTCACATACTTCTTAGGAATAACTTAGCATTTTCTGTAGTATATAAGATCATGCCATCTGCAAATAAAAAAGAGTTTTACTTCTTCCTTTCCAGTCTGGGTGCCTTTATCTTGCCTAATTCCCCTGGCCAGAACATTCAGTTCAGTGTGCAACAGGAGCAGAGAGTACACATCCTCTGATCTTAGTAGGAAAGCACCCAATCTTTCATCATTAAGTATGATGTTAACTGCCAGGTATTTTTTTTTTAAAATAGATGCCTTTCGGGGCTGGGGATTTAGCTCAGTGATTAGAGTGCTTGCCTTGCAAGCACAAGGGCCTGAGTTCGATCCCCGGCACCACAAAAACAAAAAACAAACAAAATAGATGCCTTTCACAAGTTGTAGAAGTTTTCTAGTTTGTTAAGTGTGTTCAACTGTGAAGAGGTTTTAGATTTTTTTACAAAAAAAGAATTTTTTTTTTTGATACTGGGGATTAAACCCATGACCTTTTTACTGAGCTACATCCTATCCCTTTTTTGTTTTGTTTTCTTTTTATTTTGATACAGGGTCTTGCTAAGTCACTAAATTGCCCAGACTGGGCTCAGACTTGTGATTCTTCTGCCTCAGACTCCCAGCAATTACATGGATTACAGAAGTGTACCATCACGCCTAGCTCAAATACTTTTCCTGCTTTTATGAGATGATCATATATAGTTTTTGTTTTTTTACTTTATCGAAATGGTCTAATGTAATAATTAATATTGGGATGTTAAACCAAATTTACATTCTTAGAGTATACTCTACTTAGGTCAGGCATGGTGGCGCACGCCTATAATCTCAGCACTCAGAAGGTTGAGGCAGGAGGATTGCCATGAGTTTGAGGCCTACATGTGCTACATAAGTTCAGGGCCAGCCTGGACTACACAGTGAGACCTTGTCTCAAAAAACCAAAAAAAGAGAAAAAAAAAGAATATGCTCTACATAGTATATAATTGTTTTTATATGTTGTTTGTCCTCTATTTGCTAAATAACAAAATAATTGATCTGTAGCTTTTTTTATTTTTGGATTTTTGAGACAGGGTTTCACTATGCAGTTTAGGCTGGCTTTAAGCTCATAGTGTAGCCCAGCTGGTCTTCAATTACCAGTGATTCTCCTGCCTCAGCTTCCTGAGTGCCTGGACTACATGTGTATACTACCATGTCCAGCTTGGTCTATAGTTTTCTTATGATTTCTTTGCCTGGTTTCAAGTTCAGCTAAAACTGGCCTAAAAGCATGTGTTGGAAAATGTTCCTCTGCTCTATTTCTGGGAACAGTTTATAAAGAATTGGTATTAATTCTTACCTAGGTATTTTGCAGAATTCACCAGAGAAGCCTGGATTTTTCTTTGGAAGCAATTTATTTGTTAGTTGTTTTTTAGTATGTATTACTAATTCAATCTCTTTAGCTATATCTTTTCAGATTGTCTGTTTCTTCTTGAGTCCCCTTTGATGTGTGTCTTCCCCCATCACCCAACCCCCCGGAGCCCAGGATTGGGCCCAAGGCCTCGAGGCTGCTAGGCAAGCCTTCTACCACAGAACTACACCTGAGTTCTTTTTATTTTGCTTTTGAGACAGAATTTCACTAAATTACCCACGTTGCCTTAAGTTTATGATCCTCCTACCTCAGCCTCTAGTGTAGTTGGGATTTTTTTTTTTTTACTGTGTGCCTTTTATTTTTTTCGTTTTATGAAAATATAAAACAAATTTTCATAACCAAATAAGAAAATAACAATAGCTTTTACACTGTGTGTAGTTATCCTCAAAGTAGTTACTTAGTATAAGACATAAACCAAAAAGATTCTTACAAAGAAGAAACAAATGGATAATAACAAACTTTCTTTTCAATGAACTAAGATAAATTATTTGGTATAAATGAAATGAATTAACATATATATTGAAATATTTTTAAAACAAAGGAATATGTAATTTGGGGAACTATTTAAACTTCTCCCTACTTCCTATTTATCTCTCTTCTATTTTGCTTTTTATTTGTATATCTCTCTATCAATCTATGTATCTATTTATATATCTACCTATCATCTATCTACAGTTTCCTATGTAAGAGAAACCATGTGATATTTGAGCTTGTGTGTCTAACTTATTTTTCGTGACATTACATCCTCAAGTTGTATCCATTTACCTACAAATGCCTTATGTTTATCTTTCTTTATGGCAGTGTAATACTCCATTGTATATAAACACTACATTTTCCTTATCCATTCATCTGTTGATGGTCACATACACTGTTTCCAAGATCTAGCTGTTAGAAATTATGCAGCTATAAACATGGGCATGCATGTATCCCTGCAAAATGATGATTTTAACTCTTTTGGGAAGATACCTAGGAGGGGGGTAGCTGGGTCAAATGGAATTTCTACCTTTATTTATTTATTTATCTATTTATTTATTTTTGGTGGTGGGGATCAAACTCAGGACCTTGTGCTTACTAGGCAAACGCTCTACCACTTGAGCTAAATCCCCAACCCCACCAGCATTTGTTATTATTAGATTTTTTATGATAGCTATTCTTTCTGGGGTAAGACAGTCTCTCAGTGTAATTCTAATTTGCATTTCTCTCCTGGCCAGTGATGATGAGCATTTTTTCAGGTATCTATTGGCTAGTTGTACTTCTTCTGAGAAGTGTCTATTCCTTTCAGTACCCCATTTTTTGATTGGGTCTTTTTTTTTTTTTTTTTGGTGATGGGGATTGAACTAAGGGGCTTGTGTTTGCAAGGCAAGCACTCTACCACTGAGCTAAATCCCCACCCCCTGGGTCTTTTATATTTTTTGGGGGGGAGTGATTTTTTTAGTTCTTCATATATTCATGATATTAGTCCTCTGCCTGTGGAATAGCTGGCAAATTTTTTTTTCCCATCCTGTAGACTGTCTCTTTACTCTGTAGCTGGAATTACAGGCATGAGCCATGACACCCAGCTTAATATGTGTCTTTCTAGGAAATTTTTCATTTCATCTAAAATATCTGATTTATTAATATATGACTGTTGATGGTATTCCTTTACAACTGCTTTTTTTTTCTTTCCTTGTTGCTGTTGTTGTTGTTGTTATTTTTTGAGACAGGGTCTTGCTGTGTAGTTCAGGCTGGCCTTAAACTCATGGTGTTCCTCTTGCCTCAGCCTTCCAAGTGCTGGGATTACAGTTGTGCACACTATGCCTGGGTGCAAACCTGTTTTATTTCTGTAGAGATGGTAGTACTGTTTCCTATTTTATTTTTCATTCTAGTAATATGAGTCTCCTCTCTTTTTTCTTAGCAGTTTTGTTGATTTTTTTTTTAAAGAATTGAGGCTTGACTCCATCGATTCTATATTGGTTTTGTATTTTCTATTTTATTAATGTCTGCGCTAACTTTCTTATTTCTTTTCTCTTGCTGGCTTTAGGGTTAGTTTACTCTTTCTTTTCCAATGTGTCTTAAAATGGAAGTTTCAGTTATTGATTTGACAATTTTCTTTTTTTTTAATATAGGCATAGACAGGCTAAATTAAAATTCCCTCTGGGCTAGCACGCCTTTACATGATAGCCCATACTGAGTCTCCCAGACATGGTGTATAATTTCATTTTTGCTTTTATCCTCTTTTTCTCTTTGTTCAGCCCAAGCTCACTCTGAAGAGCCAATTTCTCTTCCAATCTTCATTTCTGCCTTTTAAAATAAACCTTGCCACCCCTAAAAAAAAAAAAAATCCTCTGAACACTACTTTAGCTGCATTCCATAAATTTAGTTTGTTTGTTTCTTTCCTTTTTGAAACAGGGTCCTACTGTGTAGTTCAGATTGGCTTTGAATTCACTGCATAGCCCAAGCTGGCCTCAAAATTCTGGTGATCCTCCTGCCTCAGCCTCTTGAGTACTAGAATTGCAGGCATGCACCCACCACACCTCATGTGCACCCCATAAATTTCGAAGTGCTGTATTTTCATCTTCACTAATCTGAATTTTCTAGTTTCTCTTTTAGTTCTTCTATGTCACATTAGTTTTAAGAGAGTATTGTTTATTTTCCATATGGTTTGTAAATTTTCCCATTTTTTTCTGTTAATGATTTTTAATTTCGTTCCATCGTAATTGAAAAACACTCTGTGTTATTTCTATCCTTTTACATTAGTTAGGGTTTATTTTATGCTCTTGCATGTTGTCCATGCTGGAGAAAATTCCACACACTTGAGAGGAATGTATATTTTGCTGTTTTGGGACAGACTGTTAATAGCTAGCTTCTAGGTGTAGTCCATTTACATTTCTGTTCAAACCTATTATTTCCTTCTTGATCTTCTTGTCTATTCTACCCACTATTGATAATGAAGTATTGGTGTCTCCAAATATTATTCTCACTTAATTTTTGTTAGTTTGTACTTTTTTTTTTTTTGGTTCTGCTGTTCAGTGCATACACATTTATGTCTTCCTGATGGACTGACCCTTTTATCATTACAAAATAGCCTTCTTATCCCTAAGTGATGTTTTGTTTTAAAGTCTACTTTGTCTGGTATTAGTCTAGCCACACTAGCTTTCTTATGGTCTGTTTGCGTATCTTTTCCCACCCTTTGTTTTCAATCTATTTGTGTCTTTGTATCTGAAGTTTTCCATAGACATCATATTGCTGGATCTTATTTTTGCGTCAAGTCTGACTCTGTTTCTTGATTGAATTTGTAATCCAGTCATATTTAATTTTGTCATTGAATTCTTAGGTCTTTTGATGATAAGATTGATCCAGATTACTTCCTCCCTACTATGGAAAATATCTCTTATAATTACAAGAAGTAGATTTATAAGAACAAAGTCAGTATTGAACAATGCCAGTAATGATCATTTTAAAACTCACTATTGTTAACCAAGACAGTAGATACCAAAATTAATAAGCACGTTATATCTTTGAGTTATTTGAGGACTTAGAGAATATTGTAAAAAGTCTTTACATTTCCAAGATTCTTGTCTTTTCATTCATAGCTGGCAATTATCTATGTTATCTCAAGATACTACAGCCTAATAGAGTAAAAATGATTAAGAATATAAGATGCAGAAAAGCAAGGGCTTTCTGTGTCTTGTCACCAGTGTCTCCAGTGCCTCAGGGTATATGGTGTAAGCACTTTAAAAATATATAGAAGACAAAAAGAAAAAAAAGAAAAAAGAATAAAAAAATACAAAAAACATAAATATTTCATATACTGGGTGTTAAAACATTTTCTAAAACATTAGAATTTTTTTTTTTTGATGCTAGGGATTGAACTCACAGTCTCAGATGTGCTAAGTGTAGATTCTGTCACTGAGCTACACCCCAAGCCCATTATTTTACTATGTACTATCTTTTTTGTGTGTGTGTGTGCTGGGGATTGAACTCAGGGCCTTGTGGTTGCTAGGCAAGCACTCTAACCGCTGAGCTAAATCCCCAACCCCCATTATTTTACTATGTAAGAATTTTTCCATTGAACAAATTTTTTTATCCAAAGCTGATCTTATTCATATCCTTAGGAAAAGAAGTAATTCCAAGAGATTCATATGATGTCTAGAAAGTGTGCTGAGTGGAAGATACTGTAACTTCATGCTATAATCTAAATGTTTGTGTCCTCCCCAAACTCTTCAGTTAAAACCTAATGAACAATGTGCTATTATTAGAAGAGATCGCGTCATTTAATGAGTGAGATTAGTGCCCTTGTAAAAGAGGTGTCAGAGGGCTACCTTGCTCCTTCTACCATGTGAGGATGCAGAAATGTGCCTGTCTATGAGGAGGCAGGGACTTATCCAGCACCAGATCTACCGATGCCTTGATCTTGGACTTCCCAGTGTTCTGAAATGTGAGACATAAATTTCTGTTGTGTATGAGCTACTTAGTTGATGGTATTTTGTTTGAGCATCTCTAATGGACTTAGACATTCTATAACTTGAGAGACAGCCTAGGAGTTGGCATGGTTACAGGGCTGGCTCAGGCATCTACAGATATCAGGGCAGAGATGATCAAAGCTCACTGGAGACCACCCAAATATCCATCATCAACAGGAAACGGTAAATCCTTCAGTGAACCAGGATTTGCCACTATAAATAATGAGGTAGATCCATATACTTTGACATGGTAAAATGCCCATGCTGTATTTGTAAATTAAAAAAAAGAAAATTGCAGACAATATAAAATTATAATTCAATTTTTATATTTTAAACATAATATATATGTTAATGTGCAGAAAAAGTTGGAGAAATATGTACTAAATTATTGATAGTGCAACTTTTGGAAAGCAAAAGTTAGGACTTTGAGGGGATGGATGGATCATCTACATTACATATTTATGAGGTATTTGATATTTGAATAATTATTACATCTGTAATATCTATTATACTCCCTTTATGAGGGACGCTATAGAGCTTATGATGGCAATTACCTTAATTATCTGTGTACTTCTTTAATGTTTAACTTCCCTCTCTAGACTGCAAACCCATAAGATATAGCCTGTCTGTCTTATCTAGCACTGAATTCTAGTACCTAAGAAAGTGCCTAGAACATCATGGATGGATGCATGCCTGAATGATATAATTTATAAAAGATATTTATTATCTGATATATACTATGTGAAATATATTTTATAACAAATAGTTCACCCAATAGATATGGAATTGGTTAAGAGCATAGATTCTTCCGTTAAATAGGGAAGCTGGGTGTGGTGGTACACACCTGTAATCCCAGCACTCTGGGGGCACTGAGGCAGGAGGATTGCAAGTTGGAGCCCAGCCTGGGGCACTTAACAATTTAGCAAGATCATAGCTCAAAACAAAAGATAAAAAAGGGCTGGGAGAGGGAGGGAAGGGATAGGGATGAAAAAAAGGAATTGGGATGTGTTGTGTACATATACCAACTCCACACAAATAATGTAAACACTATGTACTGCAAACACATACTTCCCTCCCAAAAGGAAAGGGATCAGCGGAAGGGTGGAGGGGAAGGGTGACTAAAAAAAGAATTAAAATGTGTATGTACATGTACCAACTTCCCGGAAGCAATGTAAATATTATGCACTACACACATGCAGTAATAAGCTAAAATACTTTTTTTAAAAGGCTGTAGTTATAGCTTAGTATGAAGACCCTGGGTTCAAACCCCAGTACTCCCTGCCGTGCGCGCGCGCGCACACACACACACACACACACACACACACACACACACACAAAAGATAAAGAACTTTAGACATGTTTCCTATTTCCCATCCATAAAATGGTAATAATATTAATGGTTACCTCATGAGGTTTGTGATGAAGAACAAGATTATTCACATAAAGTTCTTAGCATAGAACCTGATGCACAAGTTTTCAATAGGCCTTGTGCATGCGAGGCAAACATTTCGAGCCCTGTTTGTTTATTTCTTGAGACAGGGTCCTGCTGCGTTGCCCAGGCTGGCCTGGAACTCCTGAACTCAAGTGATCCTCCTGCTTGGCCCCCTGAGTACCTGGGACTATGGGCATACATCCACCACACCCAGTTTGGTAAATTTCTTAATTATCATTCACCCAAGTAGTGGATATTATTGTGACCCATACAAAGTTGACTCCCAGCTTGCCCTGGATTCAGGGCTTCTGGGACAGGGTGAGCCAAAGTCTCTCCCACACCCCCTTCCAACCCAGTTAAACATAAATGAAGCCAGAGCCTTGGTTAAGCAATATTCTTTCTTTAATTCCCCTTTGCAAATGGAAGCCCCTGAGCTGGTCCCCACCCCCACCCCTACCCCACACCCTGGGGACCCCCAGATGCAAGGCCTCTGCCCCAGCCTGGTAGGAGGAGGAGAGGATTATCCCCTCTCCAGGATAGTTTCTTAAAAAAAAACTCTAGTCACTTAAGAAATGAGGCTGGGGACAGGAGAAGGGAACTGGAAGACAAGGCCTACATCAGGCCAGTCTGGAGATGTTGGGGTTGTGACCCTTGAGAAAGGTTTGCAAGCACATCTGTAAGCTCAGGGCCAGCATGGCTGAGAGAGGAGAGGAGACAGACAAACAGTCTGAGTCCTTGAGGTCCTGCCTGCCTGGTCATGAACAATGACACTCACCACCACCATCACAGTCTTCCTGATGGAGAATTTTCCAGTGACTCTGGGGTAGGGTTTGCTAAGCATCCCCTCACCTGCCCCTGATCTGGGACATTTCTGGCTTCCCCCTGAGACCAAACCTGGGAGAAGGAGGGACTCTGGGAACATGCAAATGGGGGGAGGGGAGCAGAGACCCCGCCCCGCCCCGTTGCTCTATAGAATGGTGGCTCCAGCTGCATCTGGGCTCCGAGGGTCCTTCACACCAATGATGAAATTGTTGGTTCTCCGGCTGCCATGGACCCAGGATAAGACATCTACCTTCTCCACGTGGTGACCCCTGGCTTCCAGGAACTCAATCTCCTCCTCTGTGAACTCACCTGAAAGGCATCCCCCAACATGTGCACATTTAGGGTGTTCAGAGCACCACCTCAGGAGTCCTACCGTCATATTTGAGTCCTGGTCCTAGGTGCTCCACCAAAATTCTGTGTGGCCTTGGGCAAACTGCTTTACCTCTCTGAGTTTCAGTGTCCTCTTGTGTAAAATTGTGATTGTAAGAGAACCTACTACATGATGTTGCTGCAGGGATTAAAGGAGATAATGCACTGAAAGCACTGGGCTCAGAGCCATGGACACAGTAAGTAATCAATAACATAACCATTTTTAATATTAGAAAAGGGCTTTGGGGTCTTCATCTCCACCCACCTAGGTCAAGCTGTGGTCTTTTCTTGCCAATATTACTGCAGAGTCCTTTAATTTGTCTCCCTGCTTCTAGTCCTGCCTTCCTTACTACCTCTTCACATGGTAGCCAAAGGGAGCCTTTAAAACTATGAGTCAAATCTTTTCACTACTTCCCTCTCAAAACCCTACAACAGCTTTGATGTATCTTAGAAGAAAATCTAATGTCCTTACCAAGGCTTCTAAAGCCAAACATTAACTAGGACCTTGTTACCTCTTTAAATTCATCACCTTAATTCCTTCTGTTCTCCAACTTGCTTAGCTCTGTTCCAGCCATACTAGCCCCCTTGCCATTGCTGAAGTAGGCCAGACATGCTTCTACCTCAGGGCCTTTGCATTTTCTGTTCTTTCTGCCTGGAATAATTTCCTTTTATCACTGGCTTCCTTACTTCATTCTAGTCATTGGTCAAAAGTAACTTCTTAAACAATATTCCTGAGCATTATCTAGCATCACAGTCTTGCCATCTTTACCTTGCTTTGTTTTCTCTCAAAGTAGTACTATCCGTATTTATTTATTGACCGCCTCCCTCTGCTAGATGATATGTTTTTGAAGGCAGCATTGCTGTCTTGTTTGCTACTGCTCCCCAGTGCAAGGACAGGTTCAATAAATACTAAAAGTTAAGCAGGTATTTACTAGAGAGATGAACAAATCTCTCTCCTCTTGCATAAGCTCTGGTCCATGCCATCTTTTATTTGAATCATATCCCAGCTTCTTATATTTCTCCAATTTAAATATCCTCTTCAGCTCATCTCCTCTATATAAAACAATTCAGGTTATGTGCCTCCCCTACTCAATTGGCTAAAGTCCATGCTGCTTTTGTTTTGTTTTGTTTTGTTTTGTCTTTTGTTTTTCTGAGACAGGTTCTTGCTATGTAGTTTGGGCTGGCCTTGAACTCACTACATAGCCCAGGCTGGATTTGAACTCATGGTAATTCTCCCACCTCAGCCTCCTGAGTGCTGGGATTACAGGTGTGCACCACCACACCCAGCAAATCCGTGCTTTTTAACATTGACCTTTATCAACCCAATTAATTTCACCTTCCAATGCTCCTTTATAAAGATCTGATCTTCTTATTTCCCTGGACAGGATGATTTTAGGTAGTCCTTGAGATAAAGACATATTGTTGAAATACATCATCAATTCATCTAGTCAGAAATCTATTCTCTTTGTGGTTCACTTTCGATCCTTCCAAGTCTTTCAATAGCAAGGACCAAGTTTCAGGATGGACTGTAACATTTCTTATTCTTCTTTAACAGAGAAACCAGGTCCTTAGCTTTCTGCAGGCAACAATATTTAACTAAACCCTAGAAATACTTGGCTTTTTAAAATAGCTATTTATCATCTATTTGTGGCAAATGATGCTAATTTTCCATTTGTGATTATGATATAAGATATACTTTAAAAATATGTTTAAGGGGTTGGGGATTTAGCTCAAGTGGTAGAGTGCTTGCCTAAGTAAGTACAAGGCCCTGAGTTTGATCCCCAGCACCCAAAAAACAAAAAAATAAAAATACATTTGGGTTGAAAAAGAAGCCCATTTATAGAGAGATATTAGATAAATAATGGTTTAGATGGTGTATAAATGTGGCAGAATCACAAAGATGCTGGGTAAAATTCAGAATCCAGAAGTTGGAAAAATGGCTGGCCTCCTGGCCGCTCCCTAAGCCATTCTTCCTGGACTTTTTTTTTTTTTTCCATTCTGTTTATCCTGCTCCACGAGGTCCTTTACCACCACATGTCAATTTCCTGCTTATACTTCAAGGCAGGCAGTTGTCACCTCTTCCAAAAAGCCTTCTACAGCCTCGGATGGATGAACTTTCCCTTCACCAGGCTCCTACTCTTCATATCTCCTTGAAGAGTGTGATTCCTTCAAGCGAGGGTTAGGCTGAACTATCCTAGGTAACTTACCATGGTGCGTCACATTCAGTAGAGATCCACAGGTATGTGTTGAACACAATTCCTGCTTTTCCAGTGTCATTGGCAACTGGTTTTGACTACTGAAGACCCAGAACAGGGCTTCTAACTTGCTTCAGTCCAGGAGATAACAAGGACCATGCCACAAAAAACTGAGTACTGTATTTGCTATCAGCTTGGGGTATGTTCTAATTTCAGTTCTGCCACTTACTGGTTGATCTTTGAATACTTTATAACTTCCGTGAGTCTCAGGTCTTTTTTTTTTTAATATCTGCAAAAATACTCATAATAATGTTACAATAATGCTGAATGGGGAAGGACTATATCTCAACCAATTCTCTGTCTCCTTTGGACTAGCATAGTACATTGCCTGTTATAATAAAAACTCTGAGGGTGTTGGGGATTAAGCTCAGTGGTAGAGTGCTCGCCTAGTAAGCATGAGGCCCTGAGTTTGATCCCCAGCACCACCCACAGAAACAAAGGAAAAAAAAAAAACTCTGCAAAAGTGCATACACTTTCGTATTTACAAAATTAAGCTGTGTCCAAAATTAAGCCCCTGTTCTTACAGGTGAGTCCATCTCCTCACCAAAAATCTATGAGGTCCAGAACTGGCCCCTGCCTGCCTCTCTGAACTCATTTCATCCTCACTCATTTTATTCTCCTTTTTATTCTCAGCCATGTCAGGTCCATTCCTGCCCTGAGTTCTTTGTATTTGTTCCCCTGGTCTGCAGAGCTCTGCCCCAGTTTTTTGCATGATGGGTTCTTCTCACTCTTCAGATCTCTGCTTAGATGTCACCAAAGAGAAACCTTCCCTGATCACTGAATTTGTCCTATTATATCACTCTGCTTTTATGTTCAGCCAAGTCTTTATTTGGCCATCTCATATTTCTTTGATTATTTTCCTGCCTGTACATGCAGTGTCCCTAGTACCTAGGATGATTCCTGGCACACAGTCCTTGTTCAGTATGAAATGTTAAATGAATGAAGGTTTGCAGAATGAACAACTGTACCTTATTTTACAAATGAGAAAACGACACTTTGGGTTAAGACATGACTTTCCCAAGGCCACAAAGGCAGGAAATGGCAAAATGGTTCTAATCACCAGATCTTTCGTGGCTCCAATAGGAATTTGTGTAAAGAAGCCAAACTTTTATAAGAAGGAAGTTGGTACAGTCAACGCAGGAAGACACCTAAGGAGGAACCCCTTTTCCACCTGTCCCTGTGCCCACCCACTGGGAATCTCCACTCTGCACTCACTGTCCACCTGCAGGAGGTTGGACTGTAGGTCCGGATGCAGGCGGCCTCGGGCTAGGCTGTCACTCAGGTTCCGATTCAAGGTCAGGACATTCAGCAGAACCTGTGGGTAAGCAAGGAGCAGAAAAATCAGGAATGTCCGAGGGGTCGTGGTTCTGGACTCCCCAGTTCTCACCCTTGGTCCAGATTCTTCAGCGACTCGAGTCTACAGAACCCTCACATCAGGTGTGTCATCTGAGTCTCTCAACAGCCCTGGAAGATAGGTAGGCCTGTGATAACTGTCCCCATTTCACAGAGGAGGAAACGGAGGGCTGGAGAGGGAAAGTGAACCACTCCAGAATTTAGAGGAAGCCAGGGGAAAAGTACCAGTGGTACCAGTCTTTTTAATCCAAACCAGCCCCCTCCTTTTCTCCAGGCAGGGTAGAGTTAACAGCCAGGGGTAGTTTAAGAAACAGTGTGGGTACTTTCAGCTTAATAGTTGAGTGTGACTAGGCTCTGGAACTGAGCTTCTTGGCCACTTTGGCTGAAGGAACTTGGCCTAACTTCTTCACCTCTTAACTGCTTGACCTAATTTTTTAACCTTCTTAAATAGAAGTGTGTTCATTCTTTCCAGAGTTAGAAAGATCAAAAGTACCTAGCAGTTAGTAAGAAGCCTATTGATGTTAGCTATTGCTATTATTTCCACTTGAGAGATGGAGACTGAGTTCAGAGAGGTTAAGTGAATCCCTCTGCATCACACAGCTGGAGATTGGCATCACTTGGGATGGAACCCAGGGGAGTCTGATTCCAAAGTTAACTTGTCATCTGCCAAAATATGTGCCATAGATATAGATATAGATATATTCATAGCACCTCGTGAATACCTGTTCTGAGGTATTGCTGGAAAGTGGCAGGCCCATCCTGTCAGAATCACACTCTAAAGAAGTCTAGTTGTCTATTCAGGTGTAGGACAATGGGATGATGGGACTCGAGGTTAACAGAACACAGCAGCCCAGATGCTTTATCACTTTTCAATTCTACTGGCCCTGCAATTTCCCCTGCAAACTGGGAAAACAGAAGGCTTCAGTTCCCCATTTTCACTAAGAAACTCAGCACAGTCCATTTGTGCCCAAGACAGGGCTGGCACAAAGCAGCTCAGCTCATGTTCGCTGTATATGGGCTGGAAAAACAAGCCAGGGATATAAGGGGCATCTGTAGCCGGAACCATAACTTGGCTCCTGGCCACAAAAGGCCCATAATGGAGGAAACCTCACCTGGGTCAGGCCGCTGAGGCCCCTGGCAGCTCCGTTGGCCCCCAGGGCTAGATAGGTCCCACAGAGCCCCTCTGCTGGTCGGACCACAGTGGGCAGCAGAAAAGAGAGTGGCCGCTTCCCTGGCTGCACTGAGTTTTCCTGTTGTCAGAAGGCAGAGACCACAAGGAAGGTGTGGGGTGGGGCAAGCTAGGGAAAGGGCCACTCCACCACCCTTCCCATCTCTCTCCCTCTTCTCACAGGCCCTGTTTTCCTGGGAGATTGTTCTCTTCCAGGGCAATGATGTGCTACCTGTGAAAAGGGTGAAGACCCTGGAGGGCTAGGGTAGGTAAGGGCAAGTGGTAAGTGGATCCCTTGAGCCTTGAGGCTGCTATTGGATTCAAGAAAAAGGACTGAGCCAAGAAGGATTGCAACAGGAAAGAAGAGTAGAGTCCCCACCAGATCATTTCTACATGTCTTTGCCTTGCTGAGGATCCAGTCTGCAGGATAAAGAGCGCTGGTCTCCAAGTAGACAATAATTTCTAAGTCCTTGGGTCCTACCTTTGTGCCCAGCTACAGGGTTGAACCCTGTCAGCTCAGCATCATGCAGACATAGACTACTAATGCAGGAAAGAGCCTAAAGCATCCAAAGGGGCCAGCACCCTTTATACAGGTGAAGAAACTGAGGTTCAGAGAAAGGCAAGGCAGAGTCTTCCCTGGGTCACAGAGTGAGACAATGACAGAATGGGGCAATGGTTCTTCAGACCCTCCAGACTCCATGCTCCAGACTTAACAAGAGTAGGGATGAAGTGGACATCTTATCTCTTTACAATATAAATTTCTAGAGAAAATAGGGAGGAAGGGGCAGCCATACAGCTGCACCTCCTATCTAGCCTCAGGTGCACCAGGGGAAGAAAAGAGCAATATCTTACCAGGTTGTGCGCAGAGTGGTTAGCAGTCCTGTTGGGCCAGGAGAAGTCCAGCATCTGGCTGTTGAGCAGGATCCCTGAGGGAGTGATGAGGCCACTGCCAAAGGGCCGGTTCAGGGAGCTGGGGTGCCGAGGTGGGAACAAGTGAGCTCTGTGCCTGCCTTCACATTTACCCAGCTACCTCCCACCACCCTCCTAGTTTAAATAATCTCTTGTTCCAGTTCGTAGTGTGAGCTGGCATACCTGACCATGGCCACGATTAAGTCATCAGGGCCCATAATCAGCACCTGGGCAGCCGTGGGAGCCCCATCCAGCTCATAGACAGGCAGGAGTGGGGCAGGGGTTGCCTGGGAGTCATTGATGTGGCCCCGGAAGTAGGTGGCCTCCACCTTACTGAAAAGATAAGGGGTCGGTATTAGCATAAAACAAGCTCTTATTACATTCCACCTACCTGTGGTGTTTATTTGGGCTAAATCTTCCTCCCCTCCTGGTCTATTAGGCCTATGAGGGTAGAAGTTCACGTACTACTAACACAGGAAATATCCAGGAAATAGCTCTTGAACTGAATCCATTTATTTGGATATTACTCAAATTCTCTTCTAGAACCAACTTCTAATTTATTTAATGTTTAAATCAAGAGTCTTCTAATTAATTGACTTTACTCAGTCTTTTCTTTTCTTTTTATTGGTGCTGGGGATCGAAATCAGGGCCTTGTACTTGCAAGGCAAGCACTCTAATCACTGAGCTAAATCCCCAGCCCTACTCAGTCTTTTCTATGAAAGTCCCTGGTGCACAGTGGATACTCTAGAAGTATGTTCTGAATGAATGAACTAGATTCATTTAACCTAATGTTTGTAATCTAGAATTAAAATTTTTTAAGGAGAGGAGTGTATATATGGGGATTTTTACTATTATAATTTTTTTTCAAGGCAAAGGAGTACTTGACACATTGACACATAGACACATAGTAAGCCCCAAGCAACTACTTATTGGATGAATTCTTTGATTTCCTATAAGAGTGTGTGTGCTTTAGAGTTAGTCTCCAGACTTTAAAAAGTTCAACTGAGGGTTTCTAATTATCACTGCTAATAATAGTGCGCTAGGTTATTCAGAGTGATTAGAGAATGATAAATGATCAAGGATGACTGAAGATGTTCAATCAGTTTTCAACTAAGAAGGTTGATGACCATGCAGAGCAGGCACACAAGCCTCTGTTGGAGGTGACTGGGAGGGGAGAGCTTGGCTTTCATGTCTCATCCCTGTGACATTGACATGGTTTTTGTTTTGGTTGCTGTTCTTTTTTACTTTTTTTTTTAATCAGTGATGTTAACCTTTTAATTCTCACATCAATAGGTAAATTTGTATGTATTTGTCACATATGATCTGATGTGTTGAAACGTACACAAATTGTGCAATGGTTAAATCTAGCTAATTAATACCGGCATTACCTCACAGTTACCATTTTTGTGGTGAGAACACTTAACATCCACTCTCTTTGCATTATTCAAGAATGTATTAACTATGGTCACCATGCTGTACAAGATCTCTTTAACTTATTTCTTCAATCTAACTGCCAATGTGTCCTTTGATCAACACCTCCCAAACCCCCAACTTGTTGCTTTTGACTTAGTCTTATCATTTCCATTAATTCATAGGGAATTGTTTGAATTAAAATTCAAATTTACAGCAGGCATGATAGCACATGCCTGTAATCGCAGCACTTGGGAGGCTGAGGCAGGAGGATTGCAGCAAGTTGGAGGCCAGCCTGGGCTCCATAGTGAATTCAAGGCCAGCCTGAACTACATAGTGAGGCCTGGTCTCAACCCCCCCCCATTCAAATTTACATTAACTATATTTTTGATTGCATCTTTTTTTTTCCTCCAGTGCTAGAGATCAAACCCAAGGCTTCATGTATGCTAGGCACATGTTCTATCTTGAACTATATCCCAGCCCTACATTTTTGGCTTCTGATTTTCCCTTGGCTAGCCTGTAAGTCAGGTATAGTACTAGTTAAATATTAACCATTCTCTTCCCTCTCCCCAATTAATAGTAATTGACATTTGTTGAACATTTACGTATTATGTGCCCAGACAAATGCTTTACATGTATAATCTGGTTTAGTCCTCATCAAAACCACAAAAGTTTGATAATATATTAAAAGTTGCCCTTCTAGAAACTGAGTTTTAGCTTAATTACTTGCCAGGGCGGTACAGGTAGTACATGTTAAAGCTGGGGTCTGAATGGCAGCAGTGTTGTCAGAGCTCACACTCTTACCACTATGCTGTGCTACGAATGAAGATATACAAGTACATACTCAACCGTCCTCCTCCAGTGTTTGCTCGTGGCTCTTTTGCTACTAGGCTTTTTCCATTTAAAAAAGGGGGAACAGATGGGGCTGTATAGTGACTTGTGAGGGTCAGAACAATTTGAGAGCCATATGATGCAGATTAATTAATTGTGCAGATGGAGAAGGCGAAGTGTCAAAGTTGGTGTTCAGCTGAGACTGATTTGGGACTCATCAGCTGCTTTTCGCCTGATCCTTTGCCTGTACCCACTGCCAATTCAGAAGTCCTCGAGGTCCCGCCCCAGGACCCACCTGAGCATATCATCTGTGCTCTCAGTGATGGTAGAGTCATAGACAGGATCTCCCAGTCTGCTGGCAAGGGCTAATGCGATCTTCAGGGTCTGAAAACACAGCAGGGATGTGGAGGCCTGCCAGGCACTCCCAGCACCCACACCCAGGGGATCTTCATGTGTAAGAAAATGTGGAAGTCACTTAGTCCTGCCCCAAGGCTGTACACCATCTCTCCATTCCGAGTGTCCTCAAACTCAGGTGAGGGGGAGGGATCAGACTTACCTCCGCCACCCAGTGAAGAGCTTGCTCTCGGGATACCAGGCTGGTGAGATTGAAGCCCTCGAGGATGTTGAGAGCACTAATGAGGGCTGGGCCAGTGTGCGGGGGTGGGGGACTGAGAACCAGGTGACCTGAAAGGACAGGAAATGACCAGATGGCAGGGGAGAGATCAAGTTATCTTCACATCCCACATCACATCTGCACATCCTACTCTCGCACACCCAGACCACCGCACTGAACCCCCTCATTAGATGGGGGAAACAAAAGCACTGAGAGGCAAAAAGACTCACTCAAGTTCACATACTAAGTCAAAGACAGGGCCAGGAATCAAACTCAGAACACTGGTCTTTAGTTTCCTCTGCCCTATGAGGAAACTAGGACTTAAGGGGGCTACGACTTGGCCAGAGTCACACAGCAGGCCATTGGCAGAGCAGGGATCAGATGTCCAGTTTCCAGGGCTGCCATATGTTGCCTTTTAACCCCTCCCACGGGCCAGGATAGTATCCAGGACCCCTAAAGGGCCCACTCAACCTGAAACTTCTTGGGAGCAGCTGCCTCCTCTTTTTACTCTGACATTAGATGTTTGGACATCAAAGGAATAATAAAACCTGACACATAACATTAGTATTAGCTAGTTCACACATTTAATCCTCGTAATGGGTAGTATTATCAACCTCATTTTATAGGTGTAGCAACCGTGGCACAGAGAAGCAACTCCTCACAGGAGACAGGGGGACCCTAGAGCACCAATGTATTGGCATTGCTAAATCAATTCAGACTGGGGAGGGAAAAATAGAAAACCCAATACACATTCAGTGCCTACTCGGATCAAGGCAACTTTGTGTATCATCTCATCAAATTCTCAAGGGCTACCTGAGATGTGGGCATCATTACTTTCATTTTAATCTTTTTATGCCTAGTGTTCCATTTTTAGAATGGCCCATAACAATGGCGCATAATAAGAAAAATTTGGGGGGGGGTGCTGGAGCTCAAACTCAGGGCATTGTGCTTGCTACGCCTACCTCTGAGCTAAATCCCCAACCCCATAAAAATTTTTTCTCTTCAAATTCTTGTTTCTTGAATTTTTCTAGGTAACATATATGAATTTCATTCAAAAAGTGCAACCTTTGGCATAAGTGGGTTAAGGAGGGAGGCAAGGCTCATAGTAAGAAGTACTTGTTCAAGGCAAATAATGTAGCTAGTACTCAAACCCAGGTCTTGCTGGCTCCAGAGCTATGATTTTTCCTTTCTATTTCATGTTCCACTGGCTGAGAAATCAGCCTGGAAACCCAGAACCCAAATCTTGGATTTGGCAAACATGAACTGCACCTGTATCATAAGCTCTGCTTTCTGGATTTCTTATTAGTTTTTTTTGAGTTTGGCAAGTGAAGTTCCATTCCCTCCCTAGGCTCTAATTTCTTTTTGGTACAAAGAAGCAGCAAGACTGCCTTCATTCTACCCTGAAGTTTACTGTATGCTGGTCTTACAGTCTTTTTAGGAAGCACAGGGCAGTGAAAGTGGACTGGGGAGGGAGAAAAGGCAACACAAAACCCCAATCAAGAAAAACCTATGACCAGAACCTCAACTTCCATGTCTGAGATGGGCTAGACCTGACCCCACCCCATATTCTAAATACTTGGAGTGAATGGCCCCATGAATACTTCAGAAGGGGGGCTGGCTCTGGCTTGCTTCAACAGTTGGCTGCCAGGCAGCTCAGTGACTCAGTTTCTCTCCTGTGAAATAGAGAGGAGTCTCTAGGCCAAAATGATAGGGCCATGGACTGGGAACCTTCTCCTGAGTGGGGACCCTGGGAGCTGGGGGAGAGTTCACCTCTGTATATGCCACACACGGGCTTCTCCACGAGAGCGCTGTAGTTGCTGAAGTCCTCTTCAGTAATGACACCCCCGGCATGCTGAGCCTGGAGGGGACAAAATGACCCCCCACTATGGTAAGGATGCACGCTTGGCCTATGATACATGTTTGGATCATGAACAGATCAGCTGTTTACAATTTCTGTGCCTTCTACAACACCCATCATGGCCTTTATGGACCCATCAGCCAGAGGTACCACAGGAGAAAGGAAGGAGGCAAAGTACTGACATTGAGTATTTACTATGTGCCAGGCATTGTGCTAGGTACATTCCACAAACAACCTCCTTAGCCTGGCAGGTGTGACAAAGCCTCTGCCTACTTCTCCCACCTCATGTCCTGCTATTCTCCAGTGTGCTGTATGAGCTGCAGAGTGACCTGCAGATCCTGAGCTCTGCCTCCATGTCTTGGCACGTGCTGCCCTCTCTGTCTGTACAAAAGGAAGATTTTCACTCAGGGCAGCACTTGCCTAGGAGGGATCAAAACTGAATTCTGCATCTTACTACAATCAAAAAGTCTTTACAAAACAATGGACTTTAATGACCTGTTAGGACTGACCTTTATGGGACATAGTGGAGCATCTTTACTGACCAAGGAACCAATCTTGTACAAACCAATGGTCTTGTTCTGTCCAACCTAGCATGCTACTTGACAATCTTAAATTAGCATCATCTCTATGAACCTCTTTTTTTTGCACTGTTTAGCACTTGAAACCTTTGACTTATCTCCACTCAGTGAACTACACATTGAATTTTTTGGCTACTGTGTGTTCCTTTGTCTGGAAACTTAATAAACTCAACTTTGAGTTTTTACTTTTAAAGCTCTGCACACACACAGGTCTACCCAATCAGATCATTCCTTTCTGTGCTTCAGTGATTGGTTTGGGAATAGTCATGAGACCTATGACAAACCATTAAGACACAACCTTGAGGAATTTGCTGGAACCAGTGAGAAATGTTCTTTCTCTGGGATGGTTTCTTAGAAGGTTGGCTTCAGATGGTTTAGTGGGGAGCAAGTATGGAAAGGACCTGACAGAGCAAATCCAAACAGAAGAAAATGAGATAGGGAGAAAAAGAGGGAGAGGGAAGGAGGGGAAAACGGGAGGGGGAGAAGAATGGATAAAAGAGAGAAGGAGGCAGCAGGGAAGGGAGGGAAGGAGAGAGGGAGAGGAAAGAACAGGAAGGAGAAAAGAGGGAGGGAGGAAGAGAGAGACAGAGAGAATGAGAGAGAGAGAACTTGATGATGTAGATTGAGTCCCTGTGAGTCTGGATCCAGAAGGGTATAAAGCCAGTATCTAGACTTTGCAGTTAAATCCATTTGGGATGGGCTTCTAGCACCACATCCACATCTCCAGAGCCCCACACAGGGTCTGGCACAGAGCAGGCACTCCGTGACTCGTGAATGAATGACAGACCTATGTAATTCCCACAACTTTTTTTGGCAGAGATTTATACATACACCCACACTGAATAGATGAGAAGACCACTGAGTTGGTCTATGCAACATTTTCTGGAACATAACTTTCCATTAGGAGTTTTAGACCATTCACTGCAGTTCTCAGAACTCATCAGTATAGCTCAGACTAAGACTCTCCGGGGTTGTGTGGTGACCTCCTGTGTCAAACTCTCCAGTCCTGACAGTTACCAGAGAAGGAGATGTTTCCCTCAGTCCTGGAAACCTCAGGGCAGTGAGGGCTGTGAGTGGGTTTAGGGAAACTGAGGCTGATGCTGAGTCACCACCAGGTCTGCATGGTCCACACCAGTGCTGAGAAGCCCAAAGTTACCCTCCCAACCAAGTCAGAACATTTCTATCTCCCCCGGTTTTTCAAGCCACATCCTAAGCACTCCCTTTTCTGAGTTCTATTACCATGAGTTAGTTTTATTCATTGCAGAATTTCAAATAATTATAATCAGAAACTACATGAAGAAAGGCAGGGAAGAAAGGAAAAAGAGGGCAACCCTGCAATAAGGTCCTTGGGGTATGCCCCTGCCTCCCACCCCCGAACTCACCTCAGCTACCATCTCCAGTGTGAGGTTGCCACCATTGTAGAAGGCAGCAGGACCAAAGGTACCAAGTACATCCAGCACCTCAGCCAGGTCAGGCCGACGCAGCAAGGAGCCAGGCAGTGGTGGGTGGCCCAATGGCAGGAATGTTTCCAGGAAGCGCTCAGATGCGTTGGGAGGCAGTTGCTCAGCCAAGGCACGGGCTAGGGGCAGGGATGGAAGGCTGGGCAGGGGACACCAGGACTGGACAGGGTGGCTGAGATGCGCGATAGGTGGGGTGGATAAGGAGTGAGTGGCAGGCCCTAAGTGCTGTGGCCCACCAGGAGCCTCTTATGGGGGAGGCAGGGATGTATATGGGCCCTTTCCAGATCCCCCTCATGAAAGGCTGCCTTCAGGTGAGGGTGGGATCTGGCAGGGAAGAAGTCTAAGGAGCAACTGGAACAGAAGTATTCTCCAGCTTGGGCCCCAAATCTCAAAGTTTCCCCCCATCAACCTTGTACCTCTCCCCCAACCCCCAGGTCCCACTGACCTAGATCATGGGTCACGTTGAAGCCATCTTGGGCCACAGCTGCTGCGAAGGCCAGGACTTGGG